>APFE031744805.1:129041-139641 GCA_000404065.3 Pinus taeda | reverse complement strand
TACACACATATAGTCCTGCGTGTCCTGTTCCGGGGGTCTCCATGTCCTGTGTTGGACTCTCGTATCCCCGTGTTCTGCGTGTCCCATGTCCCCGTGTTAGGTGACTTAGAAAACTAGCAATATACATGCATGAATAATCTGATCATTAATTATATGATATTCCTTAGTTCCACAATGAATGGGACTGATTGTCGAAACCCCTAGAATGTACACAATATCTATTTTAATTCAATATTGTTGCAAGTATAAGTAACCAAACCTGCTACTAAACCAAATTCGACTGAGTCCTTATTTATCCTACATAACTTAAGCTATCTTATCTTGCTTTGCTGGCCTGAGAGACTAATCACACTAGGCTTGGCTGCCTTTCTGAGATACCGCAGTTTGGTCTTGCAATAGTTCAGACCTGCAACTCAGAGATGCAACTTCGGACCTGTAACAGTTCAGCTCCCCAATCTTTGCCTGCGCTATCCCAGAAAACGTCAATTCGTCCCATAACTAGTAACTGAAAATGCCACCGAGTTTTTGCTCAACTAGGCAGATGCCAGATTCTATGACTTGCTCAACAAATGGTAATGGAAGATGAATGGAGAAGAATGACTAACTAGGGTGGAATCTTTCACCATCGAAGTTAGTAGAGGAAAAGGGGTCTTAATGTTGGAAATACTGAGAGGGGGGTGAACACTAGTTCACTTGCAATTAGTTAATCATTAATTTTCCGAGCATTAACAGTAAATCAAAACAAGAATCATCAACCCATCACAAGGGCAGTACACAAGAAATTTTTAGGTGGAAACCTTCCGGGAGAAAAACCACTGAACTCTTTTCTAATATAATTTGAGTACAAATTTTCTCAGCTCCAACTGAAGAGGAAGCTCCAACTTCCTAGTACTAGAAAAACATCCAATTTATCAAGAAGCTCCAACTCTTGAAAGGACGCTCCAACACCCTAGTTTACCAGCTCCAACTGGAAGGACGCTCCAATGCCCTAGTTTTATCAGCTACAACCGATAGGATGTTCCAACACCATGCAAGCTCCATCTGACCCTAGTACCACCTGTCCACCCTGAAGTATTTTGAGGCTCCAACCTGAAGGAGACTTCACTTTCCTGCATTGCGCCACCCTTCCACCCTGAAACCACCCTTCCACCCTGAAAATATAAAAATCTAAGTTGCACGAAACGGGGAAACGGGTATGAGTTTTCGAAACGGGAAGTGATACGAAACGCGACCTCCCCAAATTTTGGAAATGGGGAAACGCGAATATATATATATATATGTGCAATCATAAAGCATAAATGATACAATATAATTTATTACACTTAAACATTAAGATTTAATTTACATCACATTTACTCATGAATGATCACATAATGAAAATAAAAATATTGGAATATCCAAAAGCAACCTTTATTATATATCCAAATCTCAAAATCAGCCTTTATTTATATTAATATATGAGGCTGCAAGTACAATAAAGACTATAAGGCTGCAAGAGAGAGATCCAAATCAGGATTTTCTACATCCACATCCCATTCTTTAGAAGGAACACTGTTGTATTGGGAGTCTCCTCCTACATAGTCGAACGACCTTAGTGCTCTTGATTAAATACACGTTTCATACCCTAGTACCCTACATGATCTTGATTATTGGGAGTTTCCCCTGCATAGAGGGCTTGGTTCTCTGATTAAATACAAGTTCCATACCCTAGTACATGATAAAATCCAATGGAAACATTGCAATCCCTCCAATCCTGAAATCCTGAAAAAACAAATAAGTCTACTCGATTTTGAGTGAGATCTAAAATTCTACTTTCTCCATATAAAATCCAATGAGGGCGAAACCACTCTCAAACATCCTGAGTCATTTCATGGTAATGTTAAAAATTTAAGTAAAAGGATGAAAATGAAAAATAAAGGAGAATATCACTTTTACTTTAAGAATTTAACATTACCATGAACTGCATATCAACACTAAGGCAAAAATTCACTTTTATAACTTTAGACACACATCTAGAACCAACAAGAAGTCACTAACATACCCTAAAAATAAATTAAAAAACAAATTAAAAATAAATTAAAAAAAACACAAGTTAGTGAGGAAACGTGGGTCGTACGGCCCTTAAACGCGTTTCCGGCCGTACTAGCCACGTTTCCGTTTCGGGAAACATGGCAGTACGACCAGAAACGCGTTTCCGGCCGTACTGGCCACGTTTCCGTTTCGGGAAACATGGTAGTACGACCAGAAACGCGTTTCATGGCCGTACCAAACGCGTTTCCGCGTTTCGTACCCGTTTCCGTACGGAAACGGACCTCTATGCCACGTTTCCTGCAACATAGCATGAGGACCTTTGAAAATAAATTTATTCTCCGAGAACACTAACAGAGGCCTTTTATTGCAAAGGAAATTATTTTCAAATCAGACACAAATTTGCAGCTAGGTACAACTACATGAGGACCTTTGAAAATAAATTTCTTCTCTGTGAACACTACCAAAGGCCATTTAGTGCAAAGGAAATTATTTTCAAATCAGACACAAATTTTCGCAAACTGTCACACCACATCAACAACTAGATAAGCAAAATCTCTACTCAATTTCCCAACATCATCAAACCTCCACTGGAAGAAACAATGGGAGAGGCATATCCTGAAAATAATGATATAAGTGCTATTATGGAGATCTCAAGGTTAGCTGAGGTGCGGCAACCTAAGCATGATTAGTAAAACATTGTTATTCATCATATACATGACACAAAGAAGAACTGCAAGAGCCCAATTTTCATTCCCATGGAAATCCTACAAGCGCTTAGTAATATTGTTGATGGAAAAGAAAGAATTATTGCTTCAAAAGAAGATCGCATCCTCATTGATGCTCTTGCACAAGACCTCTACAGCATCAATGAACTCTTGCACCAGAACTATAGCAGTTCATGGACACCGACCTACAACTTCCATATTATATAAAGGATGAGAACACTGCCAATGTCCCACACTGTTATCCTCAGTTCCACAAACTATTGGATCTTCACATCACCAAAATTTTCAAATCATATGCAAGAGAGAGTGGTAACATTTTCATAATGGCCACTATGTCACACCCTTGGATCTCACAGAAGAAGGCATTTGCCTTAATGGACTTTATTAACCTCACAATGGAAGCTGGAAACCTCATTTGAGATGACATCAAAAACAAGAACATCCGTATTACCAATTCTAACATCAAGATTGGGATTGCCACTAAGAGTGAGGTTAGGTTGGTTGATGAACCCCTAGTACCTACCAATGTTTGCTGGTATTATGCATCTAGGCACCCCTACATTGCCAATACAAGCAGACACTTCGATTCACTTTCAAGGTGTCTACGATGTTGTGGGCCAACATGTCACATTTCATAGGGTAGTTGTCTTCACACAATATATCATTCTAAGGCTATATGCTTGGGTGTTAAAGCTTGGTGATGACACATGTTAATGCCAAGGAACTCAGGAGGGCTAACATCGATATGGGATTCACCATTGACAAGGCATATGATATCAACCAATGATTCAATGTCACTAACATAGCAGTACCCTATGCAATACAGATCAACAACATAATCGTCAGTCGTCACTATCCACCAGCTTTAGACTGCATTTGCAACTGTGAACAAGAAATATTACATCACATTGCCTATTAATAACAAAGTCAGGTACCCAAAACCTCCTAATGAATTCATCACGTTCATTGCATACAATATCATTGCCAACTAGCATTGAGGGGTTTATGAGGTTTATGAGTGTTATACCTCATATTGTATGAAGTTCAATATTGTGACTTTCATCACATTGATAGAGATCTATAGCTAGAACACTTGGAGCACTAGACTGACTTCGGGGGGTTCATCATCACAGAGCCCTTTCTCTTCATGGCATTGGTCTCAAAAGATAAAGTACTCTTTATATCTTTCTTCCTTGATTATTGCTTTATTACTTTATTATTAAGATAGCCTTGCTGAATGGTGTTGTCATTGATGCCAACGTCAGTCTTTGAACGCTCTTAACATTCGTCTATGGATTGCATTGATTGGAAGCTCTAGTGGTCAAGAAGCCCTGGAAGGATGAGACGCTCCTGCAACATGATCATGATATGTCACTTTTGATGAAGATTTTAAATGGGAATATCAATGCAATGGCATGCAATACTATCATCATTTGATTGTGGTCGTCATATCAATTCCAAGAGATATGTCTCATCAACGTTAGAGCCCCATTGTGTGGTCAAAGTACCCCAAAATTGAGATGCTAATGGCAGTTGATAACTGGTAAAAATTGGGTTTGTTGAATGATTAGAGATGGCATTAATATTAAAAATATTTTGGACAATTTTTTATGGGTCTTGAGCTGCCGTAATCGTTCCTCCTTCAAGCAAAGAAAATCCATAATAAGTCAGCCTCAAAGGGTGATTAAATTTGGCTCCAAAATTTTTGAATTTGGAAATTTAAATTTAAATTTTCTTCAAGGTCGGCTCAGGCATTTCAGGGGCTAGTCGGCCCTCCCTTTGACGCTATTTTTCATCTATATATTGGAACTCAGTTTCCTCCATTTGGTATCATTTATTACACACATATCATTAGCATATCTTTTCTGAAATACAAAGGCCAGGGGTAGTCACAAAGATCAGCAGTTAGCGACCATTTTTCTCGAAGGTATTCTGGAGTCTATTGCTATATCTTTCATCTGTGATTTTGTTGGGACTGAGATAAATCTCTGAGGTTAATTCAGTTGAGTTAATGGCCTGTTCTATGGCATAATTTGCATTGAATCTGAGCTTTAATACGGCATTGTACTAGGGTTTCCTGAGGCCCATCTCGGCTCTCCTTTGACTTACTTTGCACTGGATTCTGTAAGAAAATTTCTAACCTGTTAGTGAGGCAAGACAGAGGCCCCCTTCGACCTTCCTAAGGCTTGACCTGAGGACTCAACAGAGTTTTTGGGCTTAAATCTTTTGCATTTTCTTGGGAGGATTTTCATTGGTTCATGATCTTCTAAAACAGTTGTTTTGGCCCCCTTGAAACCTATTACAAAAGCACAAATCTGGCCATATCCGTGACAGTTTTTCGCACTAACCTGAAGTTGTTTGTAGGCATAATTTCAGGTATGTTTTCGCATATTTCTAAGGCAGTTATTCTGTGGACACTTCTGCTCTATTTAGGATCTTTTGAGACTCGTTTTGACAATTGTTTGATCCCGACCTTCATCAGGCCCTCTGTAAGGCAGCTTCGATATTGACTCTAAGAACCATCTATGTGAACTTACTCAGTGTTGTCTGTGGTTTATTTCGTACCAGAAATGAGGATCTTTTTTGGCCCTTTTGAAAAGGCTTCCTAAGGTTCGGACCTATGCTCTTTTGAGGTTGAGTAGGCCTAAGCAAGCCACAGTAAAAGGGAATAAGCCCATAGGCTACGGGCACAGTTTTGGTTTGATTTGAAAGCAAAAAAAAGTCTCCTTGGGCTGCAGAAGAGAAGCACTGTGAAATACCACTTAAGGAGTTGTCCGAACCGAAGTTTTAGTCAACACTAGGACTGATTCCTTTGCTCTACTGTTGTATGGTAAGAACATATTGCTTACTAAGTTCTATGTTAATGGTTGCGCTCAAAACTTGTTTATATCCTGCAGTGACCACAGGTATCAATATCTGAGAACTAGAGACCAGTGAAACAGGAATCGCCGAGTATGCCAATTACTCGCGATTCATACTCTGCTCACCAGTGAAGTTCCAATCCAAAAATCCGAGAGTCAAATCGCGTTGACCGAGTTTGACTCGTGGTCAATGCGAGTTTGACTCGCGATTCTGCCGATTTTTCCGATTTACGTCAGTTTGCCGATTTTGCCTAGTCCCGCCAGATTTTGGTTTAGGGTTTATCAGGGTTCAGATTGTCGTTTTAATCGACGCGCAGAGCCATTCCACTGCGTCGTAGAGCTTCCACCGTCGACGCTGCAGAGCTTCCACCGTCCACGACTCCCAGACACACTGAAGCTTCAACCTTCAGGTAACGATTGTCCACGACTCCACGGACCACAACACAGTCTTTCCCAACTCTGATAATGCTGATCGCTGACTCGATAATGCGTGACACTGGACACTTTCCTACAGAAAGCGTGATAATGCTGATTGTTGATTGCTGACTCGATATCTCGAATGGTCATTTGGCAGATCCTCTTTAAATAGGCTAACTCTTGGCTAAGCTATAACATGCAATAAATTGTAAATGGGCAATAAGTATGATGTTTCTGAATGTTACATCTATAGGTTTAATGGTAAATACATTGTTTAACCAATGCCTTTAGATACCACCTGTTCTTACTTGGACAGTCTTGTTCTCGTCAATCTTCAGCCTTCTCTCATTTCCCTTTCCATAATAAGCATTGAAGTTTGCACCTCATCATTTTTGTAATAAATCTATATAATAAGATATAAAAGAGGATGAAAAATTTTACCCTTGTATGAACTCAGCAAGTTTGCATAAATGTAAGAATTTTGAAGAACAGAACTATGTTATTTTGGACTGGAAATGTTGCTGAAGAAAATTGTCTACGCAGTTGTACAAGATTACTATAGGGTACTTCTGCAAGTCCTCTCTTACTTCTCTGTGCCATTTATGAAAATCACCTTTTGATCTTCATTCTCTATAGAATTGTCCCTGTTTTTAGACACCTTTTGATAACAGTGATCCCTGTTTTTAGAATTGTCCCTGTTTTTAGAACAGTGATCCTCACAGAGTCACACCTATCTATCTCCTAGACTCCTAGTACACTAGAATACTGCTCCATAACAGTGATCCTCACTCGCCTTTTGCATAGTCTCTATAATATATATGTTTAGTTGTTTCCTGACATCTATCTTCATTTAATTTTTTAGATTTCTAGCATATTTTAAATTTTTGGATCATTTTTAAATTTGATTTTTTATTGTCTTTCACAGGAGCCACAAATTAAATAGAATCCACAACTCCAAATCTTAACAGAAGCCACAAATTAAACACAAGTTCAAAGCAACAACAATGTCGAGGGAGAAGGACTTTGCTTGGGCTTATTGTGACAAGATTCCCGGAGACCTCAGGCTCCTTTGTAAATTTTGCAAATCGAAATGTAGTGGAGGCATTTATAGATTCAAGTTCCACCTTGCACAAATACCTGGCCATGATATAGGTCTTTGCAGCAAGGTTGACGATAATGTCAAACACTAAGCAACCTTGGCCCTTGATATGTTGAGTCAACATAATGCCAAGAAAGCAAAGCAAAATACTAAAATAGGAACTCTTTGAGTTTATGGTTTTTCTACCACTAGCCCCATGTCAGCTCACTCTGTTGAATCCTCGATGTCGTTCCCAAGTTTCCCACACATGCCTCCGAGGCCAAGTCAAACTCAAGGCCAAACGAGTCCTTCGACTCCTTCCTTCAACACTGGAGGTGGAAACATAAAATCCTTTTTTGCTCCCCGCACAAAACCCGGTTCCCAACCTACCTTGGATGCCACTGGTTGGAAAAAAATATCCATAGTCAGGCAAGGAAGGCCATTGCTAACTTTTGGTACTATTCTGACATACCTTTCCACTATGCCAGAAGTCCTTATTGGCAAGCTATGATTGATGCAATTGCTATTGCAGGTCCAGGGTTCAAAGCCCCTAGATCAGAGAGCCTTAGGACAAATATGTTGTTAGAGAGTGTTGAAGATGTCATGCTTGTGCTAGTTGAATTTCGTGCATCATGGGTAGAAACAGGGTGCACCATCATGAGTGATGGATGGACAGATCAGAGGAATAGAACTTTAATAAATTTCCTTGTATCTTGTCCCGCAGGCACAATGTTTCTCAAATCAGTGGATGCTTCAGACAAGGTTAAGACTGCCCAACTTATCTGTGAAATGATGGAGGAAGTCGTTCAAGAAGTGGGAGAAGAACATGTACAAATTGTCACCGATAATGCAGCTAATGATATGGCTGCTGGTAGACTTTTTGAGATTAGACACCCCACTATTTTTTGAACCTCTTGTGCTGCCCATTGCATAGATTTAATGCTTGAGGACATTGGTAAGCTTCATTGGATACATAAGGTTGTGGAGAAGGCAAAACCCATAACCAAATACCTATACAACCACACTATTGTCCTAAACACAATGAGAAAATACACTGAAGGCAAAGAAATTGTTCGACCTGCAGTGACTAGATTTGCAACAAATTTCCTATCTTTGCAATCTGTGGTTGAGCAAAAGATAAATCTGAAGAGGATGTTCTTGGGACCTGAGTGGATGGGATCTAAACATTCCAAGACCCTTGAAGGCATCGAAATTGCTGCACTTGTGTTTAATGATGGTTTTTGGAAAGATGCCGAAGAGATTATTGTTGTGACGGAGTCCCTTGTTAGAGTTCTCAGGTACTTCAAGTCTTTTAACTTTTTCATTTTTTAAATTTCATTTCAAACTTTTTTTTATTTACAATGTTTCATATTTCTTTAAATTTGAATGCTTGAACTTTCAGGATGGTTGATGGTGACAAACCTGCTATGGGTTACATTTATGAGGCGATGGATCTCGCAAAGGAGGCCATCAAAAGAAGATATGGGGATGATGAGACAAAGTATATGCCTCTTTGGGACATTATAGATGTACGTTGGGACAGGCAATTGCATTCCCCCTTACATGCTGCTGGGTACTTCTTAAACCCACAATATTTTTATGATAAGAGCAAATTTAATGAGGATGGGGAGGTTGGCAGAGGACTTACGACATGCATGGAAAGGTGCTTCCCTGATCCAGAACATCAAAGTCGTGTTTTTTCCCAACTACAAGATTATAGGGCACCATCTAAATTGTTTGCCTATACCAGTGCTATAAGAGAAAGGTCTAAGATGTTGCTAGGTACCCAGCTTGAAGACTTCATCAATTCATTAAATTTGTTTAAACTTTATTTTGTATGTTAAATGTTTTATTAAATTTTCTTTTCTTTTTAAGTTTTTACTATTTAGTACTTCTACTCACAAACCCTTACCACTTGCTAGGTCTTTGGTGGCAAAACTTTGGTAGTGATACGCCAAATTTGAAGAGATTTGCCATTCGAATCTTAAACCAAGCATGTAGTGCTTCAGGTTGTGAACGCAACTGGAGCATGTTTGAGAAAATACATTCTAAGAAGTGCAACCGATTGACACAAAAACGCTTGAATGACCTTGTATTTGTCCATTACAATCTACGACTTTGCAACAAACAAATACTAGGTGAGACACGAGAGCTTGAATTTGAAGGTTTCATAATCTAGTTCGTACTTTAAAGTTCAAACTTCAAACTTCAAAGTGAAACTTTAATTCACATTTCAATGTTTCATGATAATGACAGGTTTGGATCATTCACTAATCAACCTTGAAGAGATAGATTTGCAAACTACAAATGTGGCAGACTGGGTTCAATTCAATGTTTTAAAACTCCAACTCGGCCGAGGATCGACTCTGACTCCAACTCCGACTCGGTATCGACTCGGCCGGCTCGATTTCAATGACTCGGTCGTTGTAAAAAATACATTAAGTACTTATTTTTTTAATAAAAAACATAATTTTAAATATTTTAAACATAATTTTAAAGATTTTCATTCATGTTTCCAAACATACAGCATTATAATATAGATGGAAGACAACATATGATCAAAGTAGGCTCATGAACCAATCCATTATATCAAAATGGCACCCAGTGCACTGTCCAATGGCAATACTAGTCAACTGTCATACATGATCAAAGACTCAAAACAAAAAACACATAACCAAGGAGGCTAGAAATGGCCTCTACAACAAAAGTAAACTGTGACCAGACTCCAGTACTAGTACTACTAGCTAGTAGCTACTGCCAGAGGAGCCAAGATCATGTCGATCAATCTCTGGATCATCATCAGAGTCAGACAAGGGGCCCCATGGCTCCTCATCATCATCATCTCCAACTGCAACTGTAGAAGTGGTACCACTAGCAGGCTGTGCAACTGCAGCAAATGCAAGCTGAGATAGAGTAGATATGCGGCTACGCTTCTGTCGTGGCTGAGCAGAGGAAGCACCTGCAACTGGAGTCCTTGTTGGCTGTGAGACTAACGCTGGTGGATTGGGATCTGCATTCAACTGAACAGCATGTTCAAATTCAACTGATGCCTCGATATCTAAATCTAAATCAAGATCCTCATCAGGATCAAACTCTGCTGGACGACTCTCCACTACCCAATCTGATGTTGGATCAATGTCTTCAACACAATGGGATCTAAATCAGGTCTTTTGTTCAGCAATTGGTTTCGTCTGAGCCAGAGGTTGTATTGGACATAAGCTAGATCATTTAACCGTTTTTGATCCAAACAGTTTCTCCTCTTTGTGTGAATCCTCTCAAAGACAGACCAATTGCGCTCACACCCAGTTGCACTGCAAGTTTGACTCAAAATACAAATTGCAAACCTTTGCAATTCAGGTCAATGGCCACCAAAGGCCTCCCACCATTGTGCTGCAAAAAACATAGGAGTGTAATGAGTTAGCTCAACAAAATTACAAATTATATCTAACTTTCAAATTATAAACGAATTAACAAACTTTAAAAAAAAA
>APFE031744805.1:109595-124185 GCA_000404065.3 Pinus taeda | reverse complement strand
TCAATATATGTGTATATTTTTATTTAATGAATTCAGTGATTTTTTGCCTATTTTTGCCCGATTTTTTCCCGATCCGATTAAAACTCTTCGCTCTTTTGCCTCGTCGATTTATTGCCGATTCCGAGTCTGGTAACATTGCTAGAGACAGAGCATATATGTGAACTTGTAAGAGCTATTGTAGCACATGGACCAAATTGTTTCTGAGAGATTAGAAGTTGTTTATGTTGCTAATTTGCTGAGAGAGTAATTGAGGTATGCTTATATTGACTACTCAAACTTGTTGAGGCTTATCATTATCATTTAAGAAAGTATTGTTTAGACTAGAATATTAAGTATTCTTGATGTATTGTTGAGTACATTCTCAAATTTGTTTGTTGATCACATAGTTGTATTCTGGTTGAAGCCGCTGAAAATCTTGTTGGGCAGAGGACTTGTATAAAATTATTTTGATCATAAATTGCTACTGCTATTACAATATTGATGTATGCAGCAAAACTAAGCTTTTTCAGTTGAGTGAGCATTGGTTCCATTGCAGAGAAATAGTTGGCTTCGCATCTTATGATTGTGTGTCTCCTAAGGGGAAAGTTGAGACAGTGTAAGGTTGGGGCACAGGGCAGAGTTGTGGCACATTGGACTGTGCATGTGGGCACGAGTTAGCAGGGACAACAGTGGCATTTACGCATTATTGTGACAATTATATGACAAGAGCAGAGAGGCAGAACAACAGTGTTGTTGATAGCAGTGGTTGAGCAGCATTTTCAGTGTAATCTATCTTATTCTTTTATCTTCTATCTTTAGGGTGGCAGGGTGGTGCAAGGCGGAGACTGATATCTCCTTCGGGGTGGTGCCCAAGAACACTTCAGGGTGGCAAGGTGATGCTAGGGCGAGTTGGAGCTTGCAAGGTGTTGGAGCATCCTTTCAGTTGGAGCTAATAAAACCAAGGCGAGAACACTTCAGGGTGGCAAGGTGATGCTAGGGCGAGTTAGAGCTTGCAGGGCGTTGGAGCATCCTTTCAGTTGGAGCTAATAAAACCAAGGCTCTGGAGCATTCTTCCAATTGGAGCTGGTAAATCAGGGTGTTGGAACATCCTTTCAGTTGGTGTTAGGATATTCCGACACATAGGAATAGTTAAGTTCAACTTGGTCTAGTATAGAGTTAGGTATAGAGTTAGGTATGTTGGAACATCCTTTCAGTTGCAGTTGATAAATCAGAGGGTTGCAACCTCCTTCTAGTTTTTGCAGGAGAATCGTGGAAGTTGGAGTTTCATGTTGATGTAATCTTTAAAGACCTGTATTAAAAGAGTTCGGTGGTTTTCCTCCCAGGAGGGTTTCCACCTAAAAATCTCTTCTATATTGTCTCAGATGTTTTGCATTGTTGAATGGTGTCGTTAATTGTTCATGTGATGTGATGTTGATTTATGTTTTGATTTGATGCTAATTTTATTTAATGCTCTAAAGATTAAAATTAACTAATTGATGTGAAATATTAATTCACCCCCCTCTCAGTATTTCCAACAAGCCTCTTGTCTTTGTTTCTTTTGTTAGGTCATAATTGTGTCTTCCATCACCTCCTAGTGAGGGTTACAGATACATCGTCAAGGTTGCCAAGGCTTTGGCAACAAATGAAAGCATTGGAAGTACAAAGCAAAGCTTGTGACAAGAGGATTCTCCCAAAGTGATTTGTGTTCAAGAGTGTGAAATTGCACTAACATCTAGAATCATGCTTGATCACCAGAAGAGCTCATGTTCAAAGGGAGCAGGCAACAAGATGTAGGAAATTGTGCCTTCCAAATGGAGCTACAAGGTGAAGTATGCAGTAGATCGCAACAAAGAAAAGTACAAAGCAAGATTCGTGAGGATTCTCCCAAAAAGAGGGAGAGGACTATGAGAAGACAATTGCTCCATTTGTCAAGTACACTGCTATTAGAACTATTATTTTTGTTGCTTCTATTATGGGTTGGAAACTACATAAAGTGGATGTGGAGATCGCTTTCCTCAATGGAGCAATTGAGGAAGAAGTGTACATAGAGCTACCTCAGGGATTTTGAGATACATGAGAGGGAATCTTATGTTTGCACATTGAAGAAAGCTTTGTACAGACCTTGGGCTTGGTATTCTCGAATTGATAGATATTTGATGAGTCTTGGTTGATCTTGTTATCATATGACTTGTTTCTGACGGAGCAGAAGGACTCATGTGACAAAGGGAGCAACAATGGCAAGAGGATTTGCCTCCATGATAGAAGGAGCAATCAAGCCCTGCTTCATTGTTAGAGGAAGTTGAGCTCTGAGCTCGAGATGAAGGATTTTGATAGATTACTTCTTGGGACTAGAAGTGTGGCAAAAACCTAGCGAGATCGTCCTTGGTCAAAGGAAGGATATTATTACGATCCTTCAAAGAATTGGGATGATGAACAACTAGTCCATGGCCACTCCCATGGTAAACAATTTGAAGAAACTAAGTGACAGAGAAAGCAGCGTAGATTGCCACAACAAGATCTGGTTCAATGTTATAGGGAGCACCCATTCAAGGTGACTAGAAAGCAGTTGTGGTACAAAATGTGTTAAGGTACCGGCATGGTAAAATTGGATCTGCATTAAGATATGTCTCAAATGATGAAGTACAGCTAAAGGTATATACAAATTCATATAGGGCAGAGAGTGTTGAAGGAAGAGTACATCAGGTTGATGACTCAGTTTGGATTTTGCTTAGGCGGGAGGCAGATATTTGACGCACTTAGGATTGCAGAGGTTGAGTATATTGCAGCAAGTTTGACGAGTTGTGAAGCAGTGTGGAAGCTACTCACAGGATCGGTTGATCATGTGTAGGAGACAATTGTAATCGCAGGTCAAAGCACATCAAGATCATGGTACCACCACATCTGGGACATGGTATGGAAGGGAGCAGTGAGGCTCTAATACATTTCTAAAAACAAGCAGGTTGTTAACATTCTCACAAAGCCTTTGTCTCGAGAGGAAGTTTGTTTACTTCAAGGACAAGCTTGGATTGGTTGAGAATGCTTCCCTTGGTTAAAGGGAGTGTTGATATTTTAGCATCAAGGCGCAAAGATTCCCCCTAGGTCAGAATATTGATAGGTCATGGGTATTGATCGGAGGCCATGTAGTGTGGCTAGGGAGACTATCCCAGGTTGCATCAAGGCCCAGGGTGCTCCCTCGATCATGGGTTACATGACCATATTGCCAAGGCTTACCTGGCTAGTGGGTTGAGTGAGTGCCTCATAGAATTGAAAAAGTATTTTTACATTCAATAGCATGTGACGACAAGTGGGAATGGTAAATGGGCCCAAGGTTTCACCATTTGCCAGGGGTACCTGACATGGTTCCAAGTGACGACAACATTCCAAGTGACAACTTGGTGGGTTAGTGAAACAAGGATTGAAGTGACAACTTGGTGGGTTAGTGAAACAAGGACTAGTCCTGGGTCAGGTAGTACCTAACCAGCCAATGGGTAATTGGCTTTTCGGTGACTAGATCCTTTGCAAAGGAGATGTGACTAGTGGGTAACTAGATCCCTTTGCAAGATGCTAATGCGGGATGCTTTCCACATGTAGTGGATGGATACATCAACATAGCTAGCTCTTTCAAACTTTTCTTGGGATGGAGAAATTGTTTCAACAAAATGTAAATCTGAGGAAATCAAAGTGAATGCCTCCCTAGCTAACTAAGATGGAGTGTTGAACTTTAGGTAGTTGCGGGAGGTATTCCCTAACTACATTGGCCCATTAAATATCAAAGAGGGAAAAATCCAAAATTGTACCCAAGTCAACCTACAAAAGGAGGGAAATTAAATTTGAATTTATATTTCTAAAGTCAGCTCCAAGATAAGGCCATGTCTCTTCAAAAGGTTATGTCGGCCCCATTAAAGGCCTCCTCGAGTCAAATATAAATAGACCTTAGCCTCCTTCATTTGATCAACAATTTGGATCATCTCTTGCTTTGTTCACCCATGCAAAGGACGATTTATGGGCTTAGTTACACATGCGAAGGAGAATTTATGGTTTGTTCACACATGCATCGAGACCTTATTTGTGTATATGTTCTAGGAGGGTTGAAGCCCTAGAGTGTTGTCACATGAAGCCTCAGAACCCAAGGCATGAAGTTAAAGAGTATCGCAGATAGAGAAGGACTGAGACCTTGGAGAGAATGTTGATCATTGGAGAAGGGTTGGTCAAGCCCTAGGAATCGATTCATGGAAGAAGGGTTGATTAAACCCTTGGAATTTCCAAGTTATCTTACAAATCTCATAATGTACTTTTGATGAATTGATCAATTTCTCCTGAGAAAATATTGTTGGGTGTTTCCCTAGTTAGGGTTTTCCTTGGGTAAAATTTGTGTCTCTTGTGTTTGGTTATCTCTTCATGATCCTACCGTCATTATTGTATTTTACTTAAGATTTTCTGTGTATAATTGCTTAATGATGAATGTGACATAAGATGAATAAATTAAGAAATCATTGGAAGTAATTATCAAATTAAGAAATCATGAAAAATCAACAAGGAGAGGGTTTATTTTATAAGCAAAAGTTTTCCTAAATAAATCCAACTACGTCTTGAGAAGTCACCAATGAAAGTTAAAAAAAAACATGAATCCAGATAAAGGATAAATGGACCACACAAATCACTACGTACAAGCATGAATCAAGATATAGGATAAATGGACCACACAAATCACCACGTACAAGCATGAATCCAGATAAAGGATAAATGGACCACACAAATCACTACGTACAAGCATGAATCCAGATATAGGCTAAATGGACCACACAAATCACCACGTACAAGCACGAATCCAAATATAGGATAAATGGACCACACAAATCACTATGAAAAAGCTACAAGAGGATCAAGGTATGCCAAGAGGCACATTTGTCAAAATTGTTCCAATGATGTTTGCCAAGAACACAGTGGACATAAACACCATCTCTACAAGAAACAAGAGGAAGACCAATTACCATATTTTGATTCCATAGTTGTTGCAACGAGCCACAGTTTAGATGACCGACTTGCTCACGCCAAAGTTTGCTCAAGTCATCACTATGAGCAATAAAAACTAATGGAAAAAAGGATGACCCTAAGTTGTCAAATATGTACAGCCTAGTAATATCATCAACAACTGCAATTGCTAGGACATGCTTAGGGTCTTTTAAATCTTGATTAATATTTGGTGAGGTGAAAACTCTATTGTTTTACCATCCCCTGGGTCAACGATTTGATAAATTGATAGAAAATTACAAGAGAGACTTAGAACACATAATACATCATTAAAATGACCATCATCTAGTGAAATATTTTCACAACCTACAACACTAATAGATTTATCATCACCAACAAATATTTGATTGGTGTTACATTCATCAAGCACAACAAAAATGATGCCCAAGAGTTAATAAGCCACTTATTAGAAGAAACACATATTGCATTTAAGAAAAAGTCGGAAGTAGAAAGCGCATGTCCATGAGAAGAAGAGTTAGAAGAAGAAGAATCAAGATTGTTGGTGTGTTTCTTCAAATACTTCAAAGGCCTCCATCTTCTTAAAACATTTAAATATCAAATGAACATCTTGCTAAGAAAATTTGCAATGAATCTCAATCTTTTTACTTCTCAATTTTAGTTATTTTGCACAGTTGGGATGAGGAGCTAGCTTTAAGGGTTTAGGACCTATTGCCACACAATCTAGCAGGGCCATAGGAGGGGAACCTATGGGACAACAACTAGACCAAGTGACAACAATGGGACAAAGGCCCATTGTCACCTCAGTCAATGTCCCATGCTCTTTACGCACTTTCACTAATAGAAGGAGTCCCCGCAGGAGAGGAATCACTTGAAAATGGATATGCTAGTGATCTAAGTGTGAAGTGATTCCACAAAGCCCATTCGAAGAGAGGCTCAACCAATGCTCAATGCTTCCAAGAACCTAAAGGCTCTCCAAGAAAGACTGAGGATGGAAATCAAGACTTAGGGCTCGAATATTTGCAATAATAATAGGCTTGGTTATGATCAAGATTTTCAAATGTGATTTAGGACCTCTCAAGAAGCTTTGCAAGATGATTTGTCACCTCAAATAGCATTTTCGCTTTACTTAAGAGACTAGAAAGAGCTTACGCTAGCCTAGGGCTTTTAGGATAAACATGGGAAGAAATTCCTCCAAGGTACGCTCTACGTCAAGGTAAGAAAGACGAAAGGGTCTCTTGTGATTTATTCTATTGAATACTAGGTTCATAATACATATGACCCTCAAGAAGACTACCTTACCCAAGGAAAACTAACTAGGTTTCCCTTCTAGGGCACACCTAGGATATAAGGATTTTTGGAGAATTAACTGTGAGAATTCCACCAAAATTTGAGGTCTCCAAGAGGAAAGACTAAGGAAGAGTTTTATCCAAGCGGAATCTCAAAATTCCTTCTCTAATGGATTTCGTTGGATGACCTAGATAACCATCTACGAAAAGGGACCGAAATTTTTGGAGAGAAGAGAAGAGAGAGAAGGGAAGGTTGGTCACCAGTCACCAATTTTTGTTGGACCAGTGCCTATCCCTTGGGCTATGGAGTTTGTAATGATTCAACATTTGCCAAAATCGTCTTCAAGGAGCCTAAAGAATGATGTCGTAGCAACCACTCTAACAATTACCTACTCAATATCTCTGGTTTTTCATGGAAGAAGAACAAAATCCTATCCACTAGGAACATTCATCTATTGCCATGCAAAGAGTAACATGTGTAATTTACAACCAAATTACCTTTTACAATGATATTCAACAAGTTACGGCACAAGAGAATTAACTAGTTGCAATAATTCCACACATTAGACATTATTCCAAGAGAAATTTTCAACAAAATAGCACTTACAAGATGACAATGAGATATATCCAACCATAGAGAAGAAGTAGCTCCAAGAGAGATCGAAATTTTGCTTCCAGAGATATCAAAATGCATTAAAAGTCTCCACTAGCATCCAAGAGAAGTGTGAAATTCTTATACAAGAGAAAAGATCCAAGATGTGATGATGATGCTCTCTCACAATGAGAGCTCGTTCTATTTATATGAGACCTTTAGAGGTCGAATTCCTATTCTAAAGCCCCTAACATTATTTTAATGTACAAAAAATAAGGCCTTGGTGACAAGCCCACCAACTAGCTCCAAAAATTATGAATAAACCATCCAATAGTAGGCCAAAATGATGACATCATGATGAAATGAGGTCGTTGGAAGACCACGTTGAGTCCTAAGAGCCAAAATGAGAGAGAGAGCTCCAAAAAAAGTGCACAAGGGGATGGCCCCTTGATGTCCATGTAAGTCATCATGTGGTGCTCCAAAGTGGCTCTGGGGCACAAATATTGGTCTCATGGGTCTCCTGGTGAAAGATAAGCTTGTAGACTACTCCAAATGATGGCACTGACGATGATGCTTCCCCTCCCATGTCTCAAGGGTAAGACAAACTTTACGATGATGCTTCCACTCCCATGTCTCAAGGGTGAGACAAACTTACTCCGGGCCTTGGATTAGCTGCCAAACCAGGTGTACACTGCTAAGCTAGCTGGAGGCAATGTTGGTCCAAGTGTATCATCTCATGAATAATGTGGGGCAATTAATAAGGTGTTGAAGGCGTTGAGGGCACCCATGAGATGAAACAATGCTCTATCACGTAATCAAGTCCCATGGCTCTCAATGCATCCCCTACAAGTGTCAATATGATAATCTGGTGGAGTTGGGCCTCAGTTAAGTTGCCCAACCCATGATGAAACCACCTGCCAATTACATATAAGATCCAATGCATCTCTTCACCATCAGGTACAATAATTCATTAGTGCATCTAACCAATCTTGTTAGTCAAAGACACAAATGAGACTTCATACTGGATTTCCCTTCCAAATTTGGGGCTTTGAGCATGTAATAGTGTTACCTCCCTAGGTAGGAGTGGTTAATAAACAAGCCTATTAGGTGTTCCCAACCCCTAAAGAGAAAGACATGTCCAAGGTACATCCTTCAAGTGATAGAGGTCATGTGGATGATGAGGAGATTGATTGGGACACAGGGGTCTCAAGGCTAAAAGCCATCGGTTCAAGGGTGGTAATGAGGAGGGATGTCCACATATTTGGGTGTACAGATGTAGGAGGGAGCAATCACGGTACATGAGTTACCCCAGCATTTGTTTTTCCACCCTTCTTTATTCACCTTTTGCCTTTTCTTGATTTTTCTTTTATTATTACTGCTTGGGGCTCCAGGAGATGAGAGCGTGTTATGTATGATATAAGCAGTGATTACCCCCTTAAGGTGGGGCAGTTCATCGCCCACCAAGGGTTGGGACATGCATGGGTTCCTTAATGATGTGGGGACACTCAAGGAGCCCTAGGAACCAGGGTGATGGCCACAATGAAGGGGATAGACCTCATGTTTAGCTTTTGCCCACGTGCTAATATAATGTCCCGACCATTGATATTATTTCCTTTTGTATGTGGCCATGATATGCTTTTAATTGTTTTTTTTGCGACATTAACCTACGGGGCAACATTCCAAGCCTGACCCAAACATGTGTACAAGGGGATGGCGAGTACTAGAGCCTTATGGACCTCGTGGCCATGTGGATGATGAAATAGGGCATGTAACGTGCAGAGGGGAGTGAAAAATATGAAACGGGAAAACGAGACCGTGCTACCAAAATCAGGGTTTCCCAAGTAGTGCCCATCCTGAAGCTATAAGTCAATAGGGGAGATCCAACAGGACTAGGGTTGAGGATTAACCCCCCATTTAAGGTGAGGGAACAAGAATATAGTCAAAACCCTTCCTTCTTCCAGGTCACCCAATAATCCATACCCAACGTGCCCAGGAAAAACAAGCATAAGCACTCAATTCACAGTGAAAAACATACCTTTAGGATCAAATGGCCCACCTTCAAACATACGCTCTTGACAGATGGGCGAGGGGACATATGACTAGCTCAAAGAGTGGAGATCAACTGGCGCAATGTATTGGCTACACTGGTGGTTATCAGGGGCTACTGGTTGTTGGCTGAAGACAAATCTTAGCAGAAAATTTCTCCTACGAGGTCACCCATTGTTGGTGGGTAACAGGACCCTTTTGAACTGGTAAGCAAAAGATCACTTAGACTACCCATATAAAATAATGCAGGTAAGATGGCTTTGAAAATAGAAACAAACTGTCTGGATGGAAAGCTCTCAAAAAAATACGCAATTTCAAAAAATAAAGACACTAAAAACGAATTATGGATGTCGAAAGTATTCAAAGATAAAGCTCATGATAGTATCAAATGGGACGTCAACCTCAACATGTTGGATTGGCTAGGATTTGGCTCCATGTATCATCAATCTATGGAGACATTTTCCTACAAGAGTCAGTGTGAATTGTGCATTATTGGAAACCATCACACTATCACATTGTAACATTCCACCTAGGTAAATCAAAGGTTTTCTTTATTTTATCATCATTTGTATCTCTTAAACTTTTTAACATTTAAGCTTTTAGAGTGTTCTAGACACTCGTTGAGTAGCCATTGACTATTCTCTTCAACAATGTTGCAAAAGTTGGCATCGGCAAAAGATTGGCGAGGGTCGTGATAACAAATTTTCGGCAACATCGGCAAAAAATTGGCAAAAATCAGCAAACATTAAAAAATGCAAAATATATTCATTTTTTTAGATTTTTAAACATATAAAGTAACAACAAACATGAAATAAACACAAGGGCACATAAATATGAAGAAATCACTTATATATATGATGTAGTGGATGTCAAATAAAAATGATAAATCCTATGTTGCAGGAAACGTGGTATAGAGGTGCGTTTCCGTACGGAAACTGGTACGAAACGCGGAAACGCGTTTGGTACGGCCGTGAAACGCGTTTCCGGCTGTACTGCCACGTTTCCTGAAATGGAAACGTGGCCAATACGGCCGGAAACGCGTTTCGCAGCCGTATGACCCACGTTTCCTAATTAACTTGTGCTTTTTTAATTTGTTTTTTTTAATTTATTGTTTAGGGTATGTTAGTGACTTCTAGTTGCTTCTAGATGCGTGTCTAAAGTTATAAAAGTGAATTTTTTCCCTAGTGTTGATATGCAGTTCATTAGGAAGTTTGAGGCATATGCAGTTCATGGTAATGTTAAATTCTTAAAGTAAAAGTGATATTCTCCTTTATTTTTCATTTTCATCCTTTTACTTAAATTTTTAACATTACCATGAAATGACTCAGGATGTTTGAGAGTGGTTTCACCCTCATTGGATTTCATATGGAGAAAGTAGAATTTTAGATCTCACTCAAAATCTAGCAGAGTTATCTGTTTTTCAGGATTTCAAGATTGGGGGGATTGCAATGCTTCCATTGGATTTTATCATGTACTAGGGTATGGAACTTGTATTTAATCAAAAGAACCAAGCCCTCTATGCAGGGAAAACTCCCAATAATCAAGATCATGTAGGGTACTAGGGTATGAAACTTGTATTTAATCAAGAGCACTAAGGTCGTTCGACTATGTAGGAGGAGACTCCCAACACAACAATGGTCCTTCTAAAGAATGGGATGTGGATGCAGAAAATCATGATTTGGATCTCTCTCTTGCAGCCTTATAGTCATTATTGTATTTGCAGCCTCATATATTAATATAAATAAAGGCTGATTTTGAGATTTGGATATATAATAAAGGTTGCTTTTGGATATTCCGATATTTTTATTTTCATTATGTGATCATTCATGAGTAAATGTGATGTAAATTAAATCTTAATGTTTAGGTGTAATAAATTATAATGTACCATTTATGCTTTATGATTGCACACACACACACACACAATATATATATATATTTAAATATTTTCAATATATATATATATATATATATATATATATATATATATATTCATTCGCGTTTCCCCCTTGCCAAAATTTGGGGAGGTTGTGTTTCGTATCGCTTCCCGTTTCGGAAACTCGTACACGTTTCCCCGTTTCGTGCAACTTAGTTTTATCAAAGGCGATACCAAATCCTATTGATACCTGATAATTGTCCAATCAAGGACTCAAATGTGGAGAACCAATACAAAATAACATCACATATATAAACGTATCTCATCATCATGAGGTATATGCAGCAAAACAAACAAAACTAGCAGCTAGCTATCTGAGATCAATGCCCTTTCCCTCTTACAGGAAAAAATGACGGGTTGTTTGCCAAGCCTGCCCTTAGCAATAGAAGGCCCTGGGCCTGCACCTAATGTCAAACAATGATTGTTGAGTGGACGAATGGTCTCTTTGGCCCTATCCATGGCCTCATACAAATAAGTCATTGCAAGCTTATCCCCAACTACCAATCTCATAACCTTTACTATAGGTTCACTAACTGAGCACACTTCTTCTACTCCTTGCCAAAAGGAGTCAGTGTACATCATTTTTACAATGGCTCTCCCATCCTGTCTCTTGTTGTGTCTACGATCACGCCACTCATCAAAAAAAAATATTTGCTGCAACTCAAACTGGCATTGAAACAAAGACTGAACAATAATGATGTTGGTGGAAAAACGTGTGGTTGCAAGACGATGTAACTCCCTCTTTTTGGCGCATCTCCTCATGAGGCTAAGAACAAAATCATGGTTATATATGAACTTGTGGATGCTCCTGGCCATATCAATCACCTCCTTCGTGAAGGAGAGTTTCCCAATATCCTCAAGCATCAAATTGATACAATGTATTGTGCATGGAGTCTAGATCAATGAGCAGTCCTTGTCCATAAGCATCTTGCCAGCAACCACATAGTTGCATTATTTGTTATCAATTGCAACATATTTTGCACACCAATCTCCTGGAAGAACCCATTTAAATACTCACAAATCAATGTTTCATATTTTAAATGTGTTGATCCATCCACTGATTTAATAAACATGGTACCTTTAGGACAATGTGCCAAGAAATTTAGAAGGGTCCTACCCTTCCTATCTGTCCAGCCATGAAACACCATTGTGCATAGAGAGACCTCCCATGACTACTTGAACTCCGCCAATCTAGAGTTGATGTTCTTTTTTGCTTGAAGGATTGGCCTCTACAACTCCTCATATGTAGCACTTTTGTACCTTGCGCCCACAATAGCAATAGCATCACACATTGTCTACCAAAATGGATTGTTTTTTGTGATGATGAGAGGTAAGTCACTCCAGTAAAGACAACTCCCCATAACTCTACCTGCTTCCCGCTTCTCCTTTATTTTAACTACTAACTTTATTGAAGGTTGTGCTTCACGTCCAGTTCACGGAACAAAAACTGGTGACCTCCCACTAACATCAGTAGGTGAAATTGTGGAGCCCCTCCCACTACCCTCAACCTCAAGCTCGAAAGCAGATAACCTTGAAGATCTACCTCCGCGTTCAACCTCGTTTGCAACTACCTCTTATTTCTTTATGTCTTTTTCCTCAATTGCTTCATATGCAACTTTTATAAGCTTCGAGCTAGATGTCTTAGAAAGCCCAACATCATGTCCAGGGATTCTAGCCAGATGGTATTTCACTCGGGAAACCCCTCCTATCATTTTGTCCCCACACAATTTGCAACTTAGATATTGTCGATTTGTCCCACCATTAAGTTCCCCATACTGCCAAAATGGGTCCAAGGGCTTTGGCATATTTGGAGTGGAAGTGTTTAATAGACAGCTTGAAAATTCAGTCTGAAGGCACCAAAAAGACAAAAGAATGGCATTAAACCCCCACTACACAAAAAATAATAGCCTGCTCATTTACAAAAATCAATTTTTACTATATTATTTGCGATGAAAAATGGCAATAAGGGGGTGCATAAGAAAGTTAAAAGCAAAAAGGAAGCTTGATGTCCAAATATGGAGAAAACTCTTGCATTGGTTCATGGGCATGAAAATCATAGCAAATGACAAAAAAACAAAGAAGGAAAATGTCGCTAGGCAAAGAGACAAGCAAGCATAAGCCTAAATCTATGAAAAAATCATTAACATGGGGGTTTTTAAAAACATACTTGCGAATGGAAGAAATTAAGTTTGTCTGACTGATCATGAATCTTTGATCAAGAAATTTTTTTTGGTTGGTGATGATAGTGGTTGTTTGATCCTCAATACCTCCTTGAAACTCACCACAAAGCTCTTCTCCTTCCTTCTCGAAGACCAACAAAGCAAAATGACCAAAAAAACCCAAAAATTTTCTTTTGAAACCTGCAGACCCATGCGCTAGTGATTTTTTTACAGTCGTGCCACGCTTTTTCCCTAGTTTTTTTGTGGGCAATTTTTCGTAAAATTGCAAAGTTGGTGAAAAATGGCGATATTTTGGCAATATCTTCCACACTACTCTTCAATATTATTGATGTATGGCTTGGTCATTCATGGACATTAATAAAATTATCTTCTCTTATCTCCTTTTTTCACAAAGTATGGGGTAAACTAGTTACTCCAATCAAACTAGCATAGGAAGTTACCATTGCCAAAGCTAACACGTACCTTCTATAAATAAAATTGAAGAGATTTGAGGCAAAATTCATGGTTTTTGTGCTAGATGGGCAAAATAAAGATGTCAACTCTAAACATTGGGATGGCTATTTTAACATCTTTAATTTCTTCTAATCCATGTAAAATTTGTAATAACTCTATTTCGTGAAAGCAACTTCAAGAACAAGCAATGAATACCATTTTCACATAGCAAGTTTGCAAAAATGTTTTGGACTTCCCTTCGTCAACTCGATGCACAAGTCTTCACATGGACTTCTATTGTCACAGACATAATGTTGGGCTAACATTGATCCCCGCATGTAAATGATGTGCTCACATTTTCTAGAATATTTTCCTACAATCAAATTCATTTTTCCCTTATATGATGTTTCAACAAGGGAGTGTAAAACCCTAACAAATCAAGCTAGATGCTCCACCGTGATGAATACATCAATGCAACAATAAATTTAATTTTTCCTAGGCATGATGAATCCAACAAAGCACCATCAACATGCACAATGATATTGCAACTGACCACAAAGGGTCAACTATGTTGCAGGGATAGTAACCGTTGGAATATTCATAATAGTGATGTAGGTTAATCCTCTACCTGGCATACTATTATGCTCCACTATGAGAGTGTCGAGGCTCCAAAATAGTTGGTTCTCATGAATTTCTTTATTGGTGAGATTCAATGGTTAGAACCAAGGTTACTTGGGAGCGGGAGCAAGAGTGACATTTTCAGAAGCCCCCGGTTTGGGAGCAATTGGAGAAGCGATTTTTTATATATTATATAATTTTTTATATTTTTTATATTTTGATGCATGTGTCGACAAAAAATCTAGAATAATGAATTACATATAAAAAGCATGTATAATGATGAATTAGATATAAAAAGCATAAAAAACATAGATTGAACAATATAACAAAAATCATCTAGAAGTTATAATCTTCATCAACCACGTCCACAAGTTAGTAACATACAACATATTGAGTCTCATGATTCATCAGTCTTAAAGTTTCAATATTTCAAAATTCAATATATAACATTTATCCTAAGTCACCTGACACGGGGATTCGGGACACGTAGGATTCGAGATTCGTGGTGTCGGATTCGGACACGCTGACCCCC
>APFE031744805.1:64580-109575 GCA_000404065.3 Pinus taeda | reverse complement strand
AAATTAGATATTATCATATTTCTTACAAACATTTTAATTAATGATACAAATTTATTGATTTCAAACATAGATTTTCATCTATAGCTATTAGCATGCAGAGTACATACAAAATTCAAATAAATGTCAGTGGTACTGGTCACATAAATGATAAATCTATTAAAAATTTAAATCATGATTCATAATTCATAACTGAAAGACAACTTACAACTACAAGATAGTAAAATAAACACACTGACAACTGTAGTTTTCTCATTAAGTCATCAAATCAAAATGTGTTACATAGGTAGTGTTGGTGCAATGCCAATGGCAAATAGAAATAGAAAATATAAAACAACTACAGGTATACAAGCCTCAAGGCATCAATCAACATCACTGTCCCCATCATCGTGGTCCCCACTGCTCTCCTCTGCATCCTTTTCCTCCCCTGTATCCATAGTCGCCTCTACATCTGTTGGTATGGAGGTTGACCCCTCTAAGTCATCAAATCTAACAGGCTCTAGCACTGGATCATTGAGATCCATGTTAGCCAATGCCAACTCAACAGTGGTGTCCAGACCCATATCATCAGGAACAATGTTACTTGGGAGCGAGAACGAAAGCGGGGAGCAGGAGCGAAAACAGAAGCGGGAGCGACATATTCAGAAGCTTTTGGTTTGGTGCTCTTGATTAAATACGAGTTCCATACCCTAATACATGACAAAATTCAATGGAAACATTGCAATCCCCCAATCCTAAAATCCTGAAAAACTGATAAGTCTGCTGGAATTTGAATGAAATCTAAAATTCTACTTTCTCCATATGAAATCCAATGAGGCCGGAACCACTCTCAAACATCCTGAGTCATTTCATGGTAATGTTAAAAATTTAAGTAAAAGGATGAAAATGAAGATTAAGAAGAATGTCACTTTTACTTTAAGAATTTAACATTACCATGAATAGCATATCAATACTAGGGCCTAGACTTGATCATGAAGCTGCCAAAATGCTCTACTCCTTGCTGCAACAGCACAAATCACTTGCCAAATGAAAATATTAGTGAGCAAACACGCCCTTTTCTTTCCTGCACTGAGCTTAGCGAGTCCTGGAAACTGGACACGTGTCCTAAAATCGCGACACGCCCCTGAAAATCGCGACACGCCCTCGGACACGACATGTCCAAAACGGACACGACGTGTCCTGTGATTTGGACACGAATCCGGACCGAATCGTGTCGGATTCGCCGGATTCGGGATTCGCAGGGGGTTTAGGACGAATCCGGTGACTTAGCATTTATCATAATTGAACACCAAAGTTGTACTTGTAAGCTAAGTGTAACCATTACAACAAAGAATATATAACATGAAATGAAACAAATTTCAACTTTTACGAAGCATCATATTCATAATTCCTTACCAATGAGTTATATTTGCCAACTTCAAACTTCAAACTTAAATTGTTATATATTGATAATTGTTTACAAAAAATATCATAATAAATATGAAAGAGTCAACAGTTATTAAAACTACTAGAAACTAGAAAAGACAAGTAAATCTATCATCTACAGCTTCCTCTTGCCACGAGAAATGTCTAATTTCTGAGCAGGTCGTGGTGGTCTTCTAGGAGTCTCCTCCTGCACAGTCGCATGACCAAAACTAGAAGGCACATGCCCTCCACGTGAGGACGTAGATGGAGGCGGCAGCAACAAAGGAACAATACTTGGAACTCGAGCATTAGCATTGGCACTGCTACTGGATGGTGGGGGTGGCATGGTTGTTGTTGCTTCATCATCATCTCTCATAAGTTTTGCTTCCAATTCTTCAAGATGCATAGTGCCATCGGCCAAATTATCGTCCTCTGGGTGGTTGCCCCAAATTTTATATGTTGGATCTTCATAAGCCCGATCACAATAACGACTCAAAAACCTCAAGTTGTAGTGCACATAAACCAAGCTTTTTGCCCAGTTTTCATTGAGTCTGTTTCTTCTCACATTATGTATGATACTATGAAGTTGTAGATGCTCCAACACCCCTCTACAGAAGAAGTATTTAAAACCTGTGAGAGAACTTTTTTTGCCAATTTTGGTAGAAGTCCCACGCCGCCATATGCTTCCCACCATGTGAGAGCATCGAATTTGTCTCTATCTTCCATTGCATGCAAAGAACCAAACAAACCAGTGAAACTGAAATATCTACCTAATTCAAGACGCACATTAGCACACTCCTCCTTGTCAGGTACCAACTAGTCTAATGCTAGCATATATCCTCTAGATACCTCTGGATCTGTATGACGTTTGATCCTAACCCCATGGTCCTAATTGGATCATTATATTGTTTGTCATCCATCTCGATGCATTTGGAGTGGAAAAGTGGAGGAATCAGCTCACGAGACCATTTTTACCGGCAGGACTCAGTTTGGCAAAACCGGGTCTCAAACCTTCCAGGCGTGTTTTGTTAAAATTGGCAACTAGGGCCAAACTTCATGTGGGTCATCTTATTCATGGCTGATAATATTTTTATTAGATTCCTCTCGTCGAGAGGTGTAAGATTGATATAAAGATCATTTGATTCCGATAAGTATTCATGGAGATATGAATTTATTTTGATTATGGAATTATTATCAAGCCGGCCTACAACTCATGTAGGCTCAGAAGCCCACCAGTCGCATCTATTCAAACATCATCATTTGTGTATAAATACAAGAGGACTTTTCCTCATTTGCACTCACTCATCTTATCACATCTCTCTCTCTCTCTACTGTGCAGAAAAGCATCTCTTCTCTACAACACAAAAAAGGGTCTCTCCCTCACACATGTGAAGCCGGAAGCTGCTGCAACTGCAGAAGTAAAGTTTGACCTATGTGGACCAGAAGATCTCCTCATATGAACTGCATTGTAGGTTCATCTGAACCTCCTCTGAAAACCGCAACTTTTGGTGGTGGAATCCAGTCAATCCGACAGACGGTTTGCAAGATATCGACTGCCCTAGTTTGAAGGAAGTTGCTGAAACTGAAGCTGCAACTGCAAAAGTGAAGTTTGACTTGCGTGGACCAGAAGATCTCCTCATCTAAACTGCGTTGTAGGTTCATCTAAACCTCCTCTGGAAGCCGCAACTTTTGGTGGTGGAATCAAGTCGATCCAACGGTTGGTTTGTGAGATATCGTCTGCCCTAGTTTGATGATGAAGCCGCTAATGCTGATGTTGCTAATCTAGGGTTTGCTACTGCTGATATAAATCAGATTTATTGTACTATTTCTCTCTGCTGAATTATTGAAGATAAAAGAAGATTTGATCAAAGGGTTTCCCCACACATTGTGGGGTTTCTCCCTGGCTAGCCGCCACATTTTGTGTCTCTTGTCTTGGCTTGTTTTCTATCAATCATTTAATGTTCTATCTGCACTTTACTTTATGTACATGTGATTGCTAATCTATGGAATATAATAAGAAAAAGAAGTAAACTGTTATAAGCATAGAACATACCATAACTTAACATGGGATCAGAGCTGAGGTGAAGACAAAGCCCGAGCAGAGCAATCACCGACAAGAAGATGGCAAGGCTATCCTAAAAGAACTATGGGGTCCTCAACACTCTTTCCTGCTGAGAACAAGCTCCCGTGAGAAAGCTAACTATCATGGATGGAAGATGTCTATCGATCTAACCCTAGAAGATCAAGGAGTGTTGGACCATGTAAGAGGCAATATTGTTGAGCCTCCATCAAATGCATCTGTTGCTGCCTGGAACAAATGGAAAAACGGAGAAGTCAAAACAAAGAAGATCATCCGAGGCTCTATCGACAAGCACTTGGTGGCCTACATCTCTGAACGGGACACCTCCAAGGAAATCTACGATAGACTGGTGAGTTTATTTAAAGTTAATGATGCAAATCAAGTTCTGTTTCTTAGAAATAAGCTGAGGGAAATCAAGAAGGGTAAAGATGAGAGTATGCAAGCATACTTCTTAAGAATCACCGAGATCAAGAACAATCTCCTCTCTATTGGGGAAACTATTACTGACAGGGAAATGGTACTCACGACTCTTGGAGGATTACCATCCGAATGGTACGTGTTCAGGACTACTCTTCTGAACAATAATGTAATTCCTGGTTTCGAGGAATTGTAAAGATGAGAGTATGCAAGCATACTTCTTAAGAATCACCGAGATCAAGAACAATCTCCTCTCTATTGGGGAAACTATTACTGACAGGGAAATGGTACTCACGACTCTTGGAGGATTACCATCCGAACGGTACGTGTTCATGACTACTCTTCTGAACAATAATGTAATTCCTGGTTTCGAGGAATTAATGGCTAGATGCATTCAGGAAGAAACAAGGGTAGAAGAGCAAGAAATGCCCATGCCCAAAGGTCCTCCTGCTGCCTTTTCTTCTCATACTAAGAAAATAAAGAATTCTGAAACTAAATCAAAAGGAAAGGTTGGACCTAAGGGTGGAAGAAAAGAAAGATGTTACATCTGCGATAAAGCATGTCACTATGCAAGGGAGTGCCCTGATAGAAAGGACTCACACCGGGACGATGATCAAAATCCCTTTGATGGCAATCAAAGGAATGACAAATTCAATAGCAAAGGTTAGAGGAGAGCTGGGAATCAAGGAAGAGGACAAGCATTCAAGAAGGCTAGAAATTCCAGGATGTATTAAATGCACCTGACCTCCAAAAGAACTTGGTGTCCATCTCGGCAATGGAAGACAAAGGCTACAAGGTAACCTTCAGCGATGGCAAGGTACGTGTATCGAAAAAATAATGTTAAAGATGCCTTTACTCTTGGGTTTTGTGTTGATTCATTATATCAGGTCGACGGAAGTCTGCTAGGTATCATGTCTTATGACACATCTCTTCAGTCCGAACTTTGACATCGAAGGTTTGCCCCCCTTCATTATAAAGCTTTACTCGATGTAAGACAAATGGTGACAGGGATGCCTGAATTCCGAGTAGATACAGAAGGTGTATGTCTAGGATGTGCCAAAGGAAAGCTCAAAAGGGGACCATTCCCCTCAAGCCAAAGCAAGCCCTCCGATATATTACAGTTGGTTCACTCAAGCATATCTGAGGCTGGCATTCAGAGGGAGACTACTACACCACAAAGTCCTGAGCAGAATGGTGTGGCGGAAAGGAAGAACCATACGATTGTGGAAGCTGTCTCTATGAGTAGATGATGTAACAATGCCTGATGTGGAGGAACCCATGGATCCTATTTATCCACCTAAGCCTTCCTCTTCTAAGAAGAGGCCTTCATGGCTTAGGGGGATACTTGATGATGCTGAAGGACATGCTGCAACCCCGAGGAACCTTTCGTGAAAGTAAGAAACCTAACAGGTATCAGGGATACCTGACCATCATGAGCACGATCATACAAAATGAGCCTTCATCATTCTCAGATGTCGTCAAGCATCAAGTATGGAAGGATGTTATGACCGAAGAATATAAGTCTATTATGAAGAATGATGTCTGGGAAGTAGTTCCCAGACCCAGGACAAGACAATTGTCACTTCTAAATGGTTTTACAAGATAAAGCATGCAGCAGATGAAAGTACGGAAAAGTATAAGGCTCGTTTTGTTGCTTGTGGTTTCTCCCAGAAGGAAGGTATAGACTATGATGTGATATTTGCACCTGTTGCTAAATATACGACCATCCGCTCGATCATAGCCCTTGCGACTTCACAAGGATGGAACCTACATCAGATGTATGTCAAGACCGCGTTCTTGCACGATTCGATCAAAGAAGAGGTCTACATGGAGCAACCCGAAGGATTTGAGATTTATGATCGAAAATCTCATGTATGCAGGTTGAAGAAGGCTCTCTATGGGCTGAAGCAAACATCCTGAGCATGGTATGAGAAGATCGATAGCTACTTGATGAAGCTGGGATTCACTATGAGTGAAGCCAATCCTAACCTTTACTTTAAGGTTGAAGATGACAAGCCTCTCATACTGGTGATGTATGTGGATGACCTCTTTCTAACAGGTGCAGACCCTCTCATTTAGAAATGTAAGAGGGAGTTGGCTTCTGAATTTGAAATGAAGGACCAAGGACTTGAAGTGTGGGAGAAGCCAAGGGAAATTTTCCTATCTCAAGGAAAATATGTGGTAAAGATATTGGAAAGATTCAGTATGATGGACTGCAAGCCTGTGACTACCTTTGAGGATCTTAACTTTTAGAAGTTATATGGTAGTGATGTAGGACCAGATTTGGGAAATGCCTCTGAGTTTCATAAACTCATTCACATTGATGTTCTTGGTGAACCTCCATCCGAACATATGTTTTGCAGTTAGCATTGTGAGCTCATATTTGGTTGAGCATCACTGGATTGATGCCAAGAATCTTCTGAGATATCTTTGTGGCACAATTACTAATGGGTTAAGATACACTGTCGAAGATGTGAGATTACTTGGATATACTGAGGCTGATTGGGCAGGTAGTGTGGTGGACCGTAAGAGCACTTCCGGGCGCTGTTTCACCTTGGGATCTGCTTCGATATCCTGGATGAGCAGGAAGCAAAAGTCGGTGGCTTTGAGCACCGCCGAAGCAGAATATATTGCTGCTAGCATGGCCTCCTATGAGACGGTCTGGTTGTGAAAGCTCTTCAGTGAGCTGTTTGGATTTACATTGGATACCACTTTGATTCTCTGTAACAACCAGAGGTGGGATTCAATTATTGAGGAATCTCGTATTCGTCGATTACTCCAGCAGATAGACATCATCTGGGATATGGTAAGTCGATGAGCAAGGAGGCTCCATCGCATTAAGATGATGTACAAGTCGATACACCTTGTCAAAGGCCCGAGGAAAGATCTAATCTATGATTTTCCCAAACGACTTGGAGTTGTCAAGAAACCCTTGTACAAGGGTCCTGCATGTTGCATACATTGAGCTCTGGGAGCTCTAAGGGCTTACGGTTCTTACTAGAGCAACATATGGCCACAGGGTGACTCACCCTCCCCTAGTGGTGTACACTAGAACAAGATGATTCGCTCTCTTGTGGGACAAAATGATTCACTCTCTTGTGGAACAGGATGATTCACTCTCCTGTGTAGCAGGATGATTAGTTCTCCTGTGAGGCCTGGATTGATGTGTTCTCCATGGCAACCTGGATTGATGTGTTCTCCATGGCGACTGTAGCAGGATTGATGTGTTCTCCTGTGAGGCCTGGATTGATGTGTTCTCCATGGCGACTGCAGCAAGATTGATGCGTTCTCCTGTGAGGCTTGGATTGATGTGTTCTCCATGGCGGCCTGGATTGATGTGTTCTCCATGGCGATTGTAGTAGGATTGATGTGTTCTCTTGTGAGGATGGGATTGATTAAGTTCTCCTGTCAAGACATCCTACCCAGGAAGTCTGGGACTCATGGGAAGTACCTCTCATCTGATCAATGAGCAAGGAAATGAAGTTAGGGACCAAAGTAGTACCGATGGACGCATCGTTATATCTACCGTACTCCCTACGCTAGGATGACCTCCATTGATCTGGGATCAATGATACTGGTCTAGGACCAGTGGTAGGAGTGGTACATTCTATGACACTAACTTCGGGTCGGTTGAGACTGGTCTGGGACTAGTGGTACGCACTCTGAGACTGACTTTGAGTCAGTGGAGGATGTTACTGGTCTGGGAACAGTGGTAGGAGTTGTAAATACTATGACACTAACTTCGGGTCGGTTAAGACTGGTTTGGGACCAATGCTACATACTCTGAGACTGACTTTGAGTCAGTATGATACATCCTCGATCATTTCTTCCTCTTCATAATTTGGACAAAAGCAGAGCAGAACAGAGCAGAACAATACAGATCAGTACAAAGCAGAACAAGACAAAGCAGAATAGCACAGAGCAGGGCAAGGGTCAGGCTGTACAGGGCAGTGCATTTGATGGATAAACAGTAACGACCGATAGACAGATTGCAGAGGAAGTTCTCCCTAGTTGAGAAAGAGTGTTAAAATTGGCAACTACGGCCAAATTTCATGTGGGTCATCTTATTCATGGCTGATAATATTTTTATTAGATTCCTCTTGTCGAGAGGTGTAAGATTGATATAAAGATCATCCGATTCCGATAAGTATTCATGGAGATATGAATTTTTTTTATTATAGAATTATTATCAAGCCAACCTACAACTCATGTAGGCTCAAAAGCCCAACAGTCGCATCTATTCAAACATCATCATTTGTGTATAAATACAAGAGGACTTTTCCTCATTTGCACTCACTCATCTTATCACATCTCTCTCTCTACTGCGCAGAAAAGAGTCTCTTCTCTACTGCACAAAAAAGGGTCTCTCCCTCACACATGTGAAGCTAGAAGCTGCTACAACTGAAGCTGCAACTGCAGAAGTAAAGTTTGACCTGCGTGGACCAGAAGATCTCCTCATATGAACTGCGTTGTAGGTTCATCTGAACCTCCTCTGAAAGCTGCAACTTTTGGTGGTGGAATCAAGTTAATCCGTCGGACGGTTTGCAAGATATCGACTACCCTAGTTTGAAGGAAGCTGCTGAAACTGAAGCTACAACTGCAAAAGTGAAGTTTGATCTGCATGGACCAGAAGATCTCCTCATCTAAACTGTGTTGTAGGTTCATCTGAACCTCCCCTGAAAGTCGCAACTTTTGGTGGTGGAATCAAGCTGATCCGACGGTCGGTTTGTGAGATATCGTCTGCCCTAGTTTGATGATGAAGCCGCTAACGCTGATGTTGCTGATCTAGGGTTTGCTACTGCTGATATAAATCAGATTTGTTGTACTATTTCTCTCTGTTGAATTATTGAAGATAAAAGAAGATTTGATCAAAGGGTTTCCCCACACATTGTGGGGTTTCTCCCTGGCTAGCCGCCACATCTTGTGTCTCTTGTCTTGGCTTGTTTTCTGTCGATCGTTTAATGTTCTATATGCACTTTACTTTATGTACATGTAATTGCTAATCTGTGGAATATAATAAGAAAAAGAAGTACACTGTTATAGGCATAGAACATACCGTAACTTAACATGTTTTGAGGCATCAAACGACGCTTTTTGGGGTACAACTTTGTCGCTTAAGAGCCACACCTTTTCATGCTATTCTACACATAGAAAGCTTTCCAACAGCACAAGAATCACATCAAACGAAGTCCATATGCAAAATTTATGCCACTCAGAAGTTGACCTTCCTATTTTCACACCTTAGTTCGCGAGGATTTTGCATTAGCCCCCATTATTCATGGAAAAGGAGCTAGCCACATGTTTGTGATGTAAAATACTCTAGAAGAGTCTATTTTGTAACTCTACTTAAGAGTTGATGTAGTCAAACTTAACCACTAGTAGGCTAGCGGGTTGTGTTATAATCGGACCACTAGGAGGAAGAGGCATTCCATTCTTTCGAGAGCATTTTGTTCCATAGTCGAGCAAAGATAGCCAGGAAAGATAGGAGGTAGAGCACACACAGAGGATTTGTGCACTGTAGCAGCCCACGAGCCATAGACATTACTTCTTTGTATCTACAGCCATAGTTCCAGACAGAGAAAGAGAGCGAAGCAGCCTTACTTTCCAGCTGGGTTTTCTCCCGAAAGGTTTTCCCGAAGAGCATATCTTGTGTATTATGTGTGTGTGAGCTTATTATGTCGTTCTCTACTTTTTTGCTTGATTTACTTTTACATGCATGCACTAATTACAGTTAATTTTACAAATCTAGAAATTAAATAAAACTGTAATAGTGTAGAATCTCATATTTTTAATATAATATTATCAGATCTTTTGTGACGAACTGTCCAGTGGAATATCCATGGCAGTTTACAAATCACCCCAACCCCAGGTGCAAGTTGGCCCAACCAAGATGGAGAGTAGTATTTTGGCATAAGGATATACGCCAAGGCATGTAGTGGAACATTAAGTTTATTCCACTGTGTACACACAGAATTGTGAATCAGTGTATACAAGTTGGGATCATCTTCCTGAATAATATCTTTTATTTACCCCAACATGGTATCCATCTGCTCATACACCTCCCTAATCATTGGTTTATCTGTATCTGCAAAACGAATCATGTTATAAATGGCCTTGGTGAATCCAATACTTGCCTCACACGTCCCCAAAACAAACCATCAAGAGCGGTAAGCTCCACCTATTCAAAACCTTGCTTGTCAGTTACATTTGTAGCACTATCCTTTAATACCTGCCACTGTGGACTTGATACAAAAAGCGCCTGAAGGTGAGGTAATCGCTAGCAAATCTAGTCTTCACAATATTCAACAGCTCCAATCCTGAGTGTGCGGAAAAGCCCATGGGTATTGCTATGATTTGTAATAAATTTTATCATTTGTTTGCCTCTCTTGTACAAATCACGAATCCATTTGTATTGTTGGTTTTTGTTCTTAATAATATCATGCATCAAAAGGTTCATTGTGTGAACCAAACACCCAGACCAAAATATGTTCGGGTATTTATCCTCAATAATCGCTCCCGCTACCTTTCAATTAGCAGCATTATCAGTAATGACTTGGATGACATTGTATAGCCCAATACATTCAATTGCTTCAGGTAATGGTTCTGCAATGTTGATGTTGGTCTTGAACTTCTCTGAGTAATCATATGCTAAAAGAAAGATGGTACCAATAACATACACAGCAAGAAAACTTATCAATGGCTTGCCTTTTACATTTGTCCATCCATCAGATACAATGGACACCCCATGCTCAGTACAAGAATTTATCATTCTACTCAAAATGTGATATTTTTGCTTTTTCACGATCAAGTCCAACGGTTCTAACCTTGTCATACCCAAGGCTCTTGTATCCTTTGGGGGCATCATTTTTGGCAGAAACCATTTCATGCCAATAAGGTGAGCAAAGAACATTGAATGGTATCGCACATGCATAGAGAAACAGATGAATTTTTGAATCCACGTCATTCCTACACCCTTCGTCAAGGAAATTTGATATGGTTCTACGCCTTAAAGAGATGTTTGTTTTTGTGCCTCCATATCCACTGCCATGGGAGGATGTTGAAGGAGTTCTTTGTGCATGTTGATGTGATTGTGAGCTATGTTCAAAGAAACCCTTTGATTTTTTAGATTTGTATTTGGCTCTATCTGTTGCTGACACGCTTACACAAGTTTTGATTCCTATTGGTTTATCTTCATCGCATGGCCTTTTCCCACAAAGATGCCTTCTGGCACAAGTGTATGAACCTGTGTAAGTTTTGTTACAATGAAGGCATGCAAATTTAGCGGTTCCATCCCTTTTCCCTCCTTCAGGCCTACAAACATATTTCTACAATGGGGTTTGGTCTTGTTCAATTTTTGGGGCCTCATCATGTTTACTCTCTTCCTCCTCACCCAGGTACTCCTCTCTAGGGTTTTCATTAAATCCACTGTAACCCACGTCTTCATCCTCTGCTTCATCATGATCAACCCTCCTTCTTCTACTCTCCAACACCATAATAACCAAAAAAGGAACCAAAAAGAAAAAAATGACAAGCCATATAACCATGATGTTTGAAGTTTTGAATATGCAAAAAAATGGAGGAATGGGAATGGGAAATAGAGAACAACAAAAAAAAAATGCTAGATTAGTGTAGATCCTACCTTTTTGGCCTTCAATCCCAAGCTCCAATCTCCCTTGCAAGCTTCTGCAAGCTCCTCTCTCTTCCTCTCTCCAAGCTCCAAACTCTCTCTTGCTCCTCTTGCTCTCTGCGATGGATGAAATTGTGAATAATGGGAGGGGAGAGGGTCTCTTTATCCTTTTCCCCCTCCCCTTTCTCTCCGCTTTCCTCTCCCTCTCCATCGTCAGTTGTCACCCCTCTCTTGACTACGCAGCCTCCTTTTCCGGCATCAACGGAAGCACTTTTTATGAGGAGGAGCGGTCAGGAGCAATCGCTCCTCGACCGCTCCCCCTCTTAAAAATCGCTCCCAGAGCGTAGGGGAGCGGTCAAGGAGCGACCGCTCTCGACCGCTCCCCTAATCGCTCCCTAAAAACCAGGGAGTTTTTTTTAAAGGGAGCGCGCTCCCAAAATCGCTCCCCCTTCGGGAGCGATTTCAAGAGCTAGCTCGCAAGCGGAGTGCGAATTGGGAGTGGGTTCGTGCTCCCCTGCAACCCTGGAACTTAGAACAATTGTAACGTCCCAACATTTAAGAGCAGTGATGCTCATGCTTGGCCTACAACGTGCATTTTTGTTATGTATATACTATCTTGGTGTTGTGGAACATAGTCTTTGTGAGTTTCAAACAAAGGAGAGAAACCTTGAAACAAGCCAGTTCAAACTTTGTGACTGCCTTCCTCCTTTTCATGTGCTTAACATCAAAAATTTCATAGGTTTCAAAATAGTTTATTTCTTCACTTTGTAAGATTTTAATAAATCTAATGTTTGCTTATATACTGATAAATTATTGTATCTTGGATAGTCTTATACAAGGTTGAGCACACGTGTGGCAGATCTGGGTGCTTTAAGCAACCACAGCTTAACACACTCAGCAGATCCATACAGCATCAATTTGAATGCAGCGCGACAATCTGTGGATGAAAGCACAGCAGTGCAGTAGACCAGAGAGGTGAACCACTACTTTTGTCGCCTTCCAGCATCAGGGGCACACACATGCAGGCATGCACTAGCCATAGATAGAAAGGGATAATAATTTTCTAGACAGTTTGCATGTGTTAGACAGTTCGTGTGTCATTTTGAAGTAAAGTAAAAAAAAGGCACATGCAATTGCATGTGTTAGCTTCAGTTTTATTAACCAATTTGCTTATTTAGGTAAGGTGCATACATTCATGCAGTTAAGGGCACAGATCTCTCAGAAGATGCATGCTTGCATCTCTTGATAAGATGTTGTGCATGTGTCCAGATTCCTTGTACCTACTCTTCTTCCTAGTCGTAAAAGGAAAAGCAGGCGTATGGATTTAATTCGTTCAGTTCAGCAACAAGCATTGAATTAGTTTGCTAGATTTTATCTCATAGCACATTTCAGATCAGAATTAATGAGAAAACAGTGACAGGTTTTGACATATTATCTACTGAGATTCTGTTTTTGCTTTCAACAATGATTTAGCAAGTACACTGTTCTTCTGACTTTTCTACTCAATAACAAACCAGTGATTTAGAAGAGACCTGTGAGTTTCTGCTATAATTTTCCTGTAGTGTGTATTTGTAGATTTTAACATTCTTAGAATAGCAGTGTTGCCCGGGCTTTCAGCTTTCAGCCATCTAGTATTTTAGGAATTCCTTTAATGCAAATTCTGCTTACCATGGTTTAGAAAATCCAATACACACACAAACACACATCCAAAAATACAAGGTTTAGAAGATGATCTAGTGACCTAGTTGTTGGGGGAAGCATACATGAAAACATCAGGACTTTTTGCAATGTCAAACCTCAAATGAAAAATCAGCCCAAAAAAATTTGCAAGATTTGGAAAAAATCTTAAAGTACCAATTTTGGTTTAATCTTTAACCCTCTTAACGTACCAATTTTGGTTTCTTCTTTAACCCTCTTCAAGTGCCAATTTTTTTTTAAACACTCGTTTGTCTCTGCAGCTTTTGTGAAATGAGAGGGGAGGCATTACCATTATCAACAACCAATCTTAGGAAGGCCCAACCATTGTTCTCATTGCCAAATGTTTTTTATTGGAGCAGACATCAAGGGCATTGCAGAAATAATTTTAACAATGTACCTGATTGCATTCTAAGACTTTTCTTGCTTTTTATATTGATTTTATCATCCAGTATTCTTTCTAATTCTAAGTCATTAAAAAATTTCCTTGTGAATCTGTAAATAGTTTTTGATACCCCAGAACATGACAATCCTGTAGCACTAGACTTTAGGAGTATGGGAAGCGGTCATGTTTGGGCTAATGGGAAGAGTTTAGGGAAGTATTGGGCATTCCACCTTGTACCCAAAGACTCATTGTGATGTTGTATGTGACTTTCGAAGAGCTTATAATTGAAATAAATGTGTAGGCAACTGTGGATAACCTACATAACGTTGGTGAGTCCCTTAGTTCTCCCATTTGATGTGTATATGTAGATCTTTCTACAACTATTAGTTGTTTGTGCATTTTTTGGAAAAAATGCCACATATACTATTCAAAAAGATAAATATGTAAAAATAAAGAAACAATTACTTTATTGCAATCCCCTTGCATGTTAGAGTAGTGAAGGAAAAGGTCACACCATTGAGAAATTTACAATTTTTTAGTATACTTTTACTTTGTTAACAGATTTTGGACAACTCTGGTGTGGCAGGAGCGGGAAGGGTTATCTTTCACCCCGATGAAGAAAGAGAGATTAATTTTGCTTGGAAATTCGGGGCTTCAACTAATAACCAGGCAGAATACTTACTATTATGGCAAGGACTAGATTTGGCATTGACCAGGCGTATTCATCATTTAATGGTCTTTGGAGACTCAATGATAGTTATCCAGCAGGTGAAAAACTCAAGGAGACTTCTGATCAGTTCCAAGCTCCCATACTGCACAGAATAAATCTCCATATCTCAAGCATTGAAAAAATTGAATTTTACCATGTCAAACGTCATCTAAACTCTGAGACGGATTCTTTGGCTAACAAAGGTGTGGCTTTGGAACAAGGAATAATGGTTTTTGATGACATGGACCCAAGCATAAAACCTTTTGTCGTGAAATCCAAAGATATAGCTCACTTGATGGTTATTATTAATGAATAATAGTCCAAAGCAATAAATGGGACGCCACTGAACCCATTATCAGACCACACTATGGACATCGTTTTTCGAATTTATTTCTCCCTTACCTCAATGTAGATTTTATAGTGTTGAAGGGTGGGTTCATGCCTCCATCTGGAATGCTCTCGTAATGCTTACCACTCCAGAGGACAGATGGAGAGTATGCAATATAGCTAGAATTAATGTCTAAGTGCGTAGAAATCTCATCACTCCATTCGATCTGCAGTTTGCATGTTTGCTATCTCTGTTCTCCTTGAAGATTGTTTCCAATTGCAGAATGAATCAATTTGAATTGGATCCTTTTGTCTGGTCTTTGCATGCGTGTTTGATTGGCATTAAAGGTAGGAATGGAATTGAAGAATGGGTGGGTTAAACCTCCACCTGTATTAGCTTACCACTCCGGAGGACAGATGGAGGGTATGCAGTATAGCTAGAATTAACATTTGAGTGCGTGGAAATCTCATTACTCCATTCCATCTGCTGTTTGCATGCTTGCTATCTTTCTCCTTGAAGATTGTTGCAAATTGCAGAATGAATCAATTTAAATTGGATATTTCTGTCCGGTCTCTGCATGCTCTTCTGATTGGCATTAAAGGCAAGAATGGACTTGAAGAATTGAGGGCATTAGCCCAGGGAGGCTATAAAGAGTGGTGATGTGGATCTGCCAATGTCAAATTGAAAGGCCAGTCCCTAGAGTGCCAAGGAGCAAAGCAGATTTGGTGTGTAGACTTCCCAATGGATAGCCCGTCAAGTGTCAATGCAGAGGAAACCAGTCTTCAGTGAGCTCAGATGGCGGCGTCTACGGAATTTCTCGTCACCCTGACATCCCGGCTTGGAGAATTGCAATTGTCTGAATCTCGTGCCTAGTTTGGGCTCATGTCTCAGAATCTTAACTTGTTGGAGATAAAGTTGGAATGGTTGCAATTAACAGTTGATATGATGAGTTTTCGCATGGCTAATCCAGTGCAGGATGCAGCGAATAGGAAAATTGGGGCCGACAGTGATGAATCTGAAGAATTTGAAGCTTTCAGATAGGTGACCTTAAGCTCGCAGAACCAGTCAAAGGATGATGGGAACACAGGTTCGGAGGTGCAATCTCCTCAACATAGTTTTGAACTCTCAGGATTTGAGGAAATGACTTTTACTGGGAATAATGTTGAAGGCTAGTTCGGCACTCTTTAATTTCTTTGTTTTGTCGATATATAGTAATTCTAGGGGTTTTTTGGAGGTTGTATAAGGACAGTCTATTTGGTATAGCTAAATATTGACAAGGTGTAAATTGAATGTGTCTTTTTTGGACCTTTTCGATCATTTTGAATGACGTAGTAGAAGCTATGGATGATGATGTACAAGGTTCTGGCCTTCAAACCAGGAAAATTTGAATATAAATCCATAGTCGTTCCTTTAAAAAAATAAACAGATGTTAGACCACTATCCTTCCTTATGTTGGACAACATGTGTATTTCAAGTCATTAAGTTTTGCCAACGTCAACAATTTATTCTCAAACTTCTATATTTTTTGACTTCCCTTTATTCCAAACTGTTGGTGCAGCAATATGACATCAACAATCTACAAGGTGGAGTAAAATAATATTTATGAATTATCCTATTTATCACTAGAATTTGTCTTGAACAAACCAGGGATGTAATATCTCAGCATTCATTCAAACGGAAATGGGAGTCAAAAATCATATGGTGAAGTAAGGCTATCAACAAGGGCTTATAAAATAACAGTCTTATGTTGAACAGTTGAAGCAAGATGACCAGAGAAAAATGATATTTCTTTTGTATGTATGTGCAGGACTTGGTGCAATGAGGATTGAAATTTATTTGGAGATATTGAATTAGTAAATATCGAAACATGGACATATTCTACAACACCACCTATGTCAAATAAAACCTTAGAGACAACTTCAATTATTTTCTTCCACACTTAACTGACCAGCACGTTTACCTTTTGCAATTGTTACCTCAAAGAAAACCTTAGAGACAACTTCAATTATTTTCTTCCACACTTTAACTGACCCCCACGTTTACCATTTGCAATTGTTACCTCCTCAGATGTGCCTAGCATGAAACAAAGACACCATTGTCCAATGGACAAGACACCATTCAAATTTTTTGAAGTTCAGAAGGAATCAGGGCAATTTTGCCCCTTTCTCTCTCCATTTTCTTTCTCTTCGTCTATGCAAATTTCGCAACCCCTGTGGGAAATTGTATAACATGGCACTAGCATGATGAACTTATGTAACAGACTTAGACCCTTGAGACCTGGTTACTAAGGAAATTGCTCCAGAGTGTTCTTTTCACTTGATTATTTATTTTCACTTTTTAGCAATAAATTATTAATTGACTTTTTTAACTCATATCCTCCAAAGCTAGAGTGTGTCTTACTAACTAGGCCTTGGGTGTATTTCTAAGTCTAAGGTCAATGTATATTACCATTCTAGGCATTATCCAAAGTCTTACGAAATTGCATTAGGTTTTTCTCAGAATTTTTAATAATTAAAAATTTCCCGCAAAACGGAAAATTTTAATTAAATTGCATGTAAAGAATAAAAAAATGGCACTAGGAAATGTTGTATAGCATGTGAATACTCAAAATTCATACTCAGAGTACCAACATTATCCTAGTACCCATTTTGGGGTACAAAAATTTGATTTTTCCTCGCCAATATTCACTTCTAATTTAAAAGTAGGGAAAAGGCAAGAAAAATCAAAAGTAAACAAGTGTAATATGCAGCGTTGTTGCTTAGTACCTGTCTCTTATGCAAAAAGCAATTGATAGTTAAATTGAAGTAAAAACAATAAAGAACTAAAATTACATATAGACAGATTCTTTGAACAATGAACAAGTTGGTTCAAGTGATTGTATTAAGCATAATCACATTATATAAAATATTTGTCACTCGGGTGTTGGCATGCGGTGACTTAGAAATTAAAGTGACTAATGATTTCCTAATTTTATATTTCACATTTCTAACTTTCTAATAATTTTATAATTTTTTTAATAGTTGTAATAATTATTATAGTTTGGCTTTTAATTATTAAAGTGATAGTAATAAAATGATTATTAATTGTATTACTTAAGTTTTTTGTTAATTTATTATTATTGTTTAAACATAACACATTATATTAAGTGATTTATTAGAAATTTTTAAGAAGATAAACATAAATATGTATAGTAAATTAAATTGTCTTTTTGAATATAAAATAAACAATTTCAAAATATACATTAACACCATAAAAACTTTTATACTTTACACTATAAAATATGTTTTTATTTACTGTTTGCTTTATCTTTTACAGAGCAAATACATAAAATATTTGGTTCGTGTGAAAACTTTGTTGCAAAAAGCCTAAATCATTAGGCCGAAAATAAAATAGTATAACCTTCGGATCTAACATAGTTTTCATACATATAAAAAACCCCATGGCTTTTTAAAGTGAAATGGTTTTTAAAATTACTAACTTGTAAATCATTGACCCTATAATATAATGTGACCAACTTTTGATAATGAGGAGTAATATAAGCGATCATCATTTTCCACTTTTGTAGACCCTTGACTGTGAAAAGCCTTCATCTACGGCTCGCTTCAATAAAGTAAAATCATGTGAAATAACATTTCATAGAAAATGTTAGACCTGGAAACCAAAGTGCACATACTCATAATGACATGCTCTTTCTCCAAGAGTCCAACATCAATAGTGATTGTGTGTTCTATTATTTACAAGTGTAATTCTTTTTCACTTGCTCAAGTGTATAAAGTCCATGTGTATCGCTACGTCTATGTCAAAAGCTACATATAGTAATAAATGTCATAATTCGAAGCAACTGTCATTCGTACTCCCATTTGAACGATGTTGATGTTTGAACAGCCCTCAACAAATACGATAGTACCCTACGTGCCATGTGTAATTATTAGGCTTTTTTTTAATTATTTTTTTCGGACAAATATATTGCAAGCACCATAAAAATTGTCAAATTGATCTCCATAACCAATCAAAAATCAGAAATTTTATTTATAAAAAAGATTAAAAATATTTTTTTATTTTCAAAAAATTGTTTTAATAAAAATTTATGAACAACATTATAAAAAACTTTATAACATTTTTTGTTTGAATTGAAGTCAATGCTTTTTGAGTGAAAACCAAAAACAATATAACCTGCCTACCGGCAGGTATAGTAACTAGGGATAGCCCGGAAACGTGTTTTTAGTTGACTAAAAGTCACACGCAGTCAAGTGAAGTGATTTGGCATTCACAGGTTGAGTTAAGCTCAAATTAGGGAGGCCAAGTAAGGCCCATGAGATATGGTTGTTATAGACCATGAGTTGGTTGCCTGCTACAGCCAATTAAGGAGGCAGAGTTCCACAGATTTAGCAAGCTGAGTTGGCACTTCGGAAGTACGAGTTGACTAAGGGACAAATGGGAGAGTACTCCCTCTTTTTTTCATTTAGCTGACACTCCCTCATAGGCAGCCTACACATGGCCATACACATCGCTGCTAGAGAGACTACACTACCCTTCCTTACCTGCACTGACACACTTAACAGCCCATATGCAGCAGCTTTTGGGGCACTTGGGGCAGTTTGTTTTGGCTTTGGGATCATCGCCATGACACCTGTGAGCTCATCTCTTGCTTTGGGATCATCAATCCTCATTGGGATTGTCTCCCTCTTTTCTTATAAATGAAAGTTTCCCTCTAATTTATCACTAGTATTGAAGCTTGAGAGTTTGGGGAAACGCTGGTTGTAAATTGTTCTATCTTGTTAATAAAAGAAGACTTTGGAGGTCCATGATCTAGCATTTTTATGTGGTTTGCTTTGTTCTCCATCGAGGTAACATGTTGTGCTTTCAATTCAATTGCTTAAGGTTTGTAGTGCAGGCCTTGATAGGGGAATTATTGCCCAAAGGAGAAGATAGCAAGTGCTTGTGATCTTCTTGATATTTTGTTTTCTAGAACTTAATATTACATGCATTTCGTGGTTACATAACATGTTTACTTTGTTCGTTGTTCAAACTACACCTATCTACTAATCTCTTTTGCAAGGTATTAAGTGTTACAAGTTCCTCAAGCTTGGAATTGGGAAAGTTCTTGGTCGAACCAGCTAATCTAAAGAAGCATTAGTCCCACTTGGATCAAGTGCCTTCAAAGGACTTCAAAAGGGCCCCTACTCTCTCTTCTCTCCTCACAAAATTTCTATCATTCTTCTTGGTTCTAACTTCTTATTCAAGCATTTCATTGACATATGTAGCATCTAAATGCTTTTATTTGACTGCTGTCCTAACAGCATTCATATTAGCTGAGAAAAGACCAAGTTCTCTTGGTCTTTCCTTAGATAATTAGTGTGGTAACTTAGCATTTTAGCTATAGAATTTCACTTGGTATTTTGGGCTTACAAATACTAACATTGTTTGACTATTTTGAATTCATTTTGGGCATTTCTAATATAATTTGCTTGCTGGTTTTTAGCAGGCTTGCACTTTTTCAAGGGCAGGTGCTGCTGAAATTCACTCAAAATTGAAAGATCTCAAGAACCTGGAAGCAACCATAAAAAACCATAAAATTTCACCGTTGTAACTTCATCCATTTTGGATCCCTACATGCACAAGGGAGTCCATTTTTCTTTTGATCTCTTTATTCACAAGGGATCTCATCAAAGCATTGTAATCATCTTGTGAGTTAGGAGAGTCTCTTGTTGTGGTGTCTCTTTTTCGTGGTGTGACTTCTCTAGGGCTAAAATTAAACTTAGATTAGCTTAAGCCTTAAACACACATCACAAATTAGATTAGCTTAAGCCCTAAACACACATCACAAATCGGACACGTAGGATTCGAGATTCATGGTGTCGGATTCGGACACGCTGACCCCCCGAAACAGGACACGTTAGGACACGTTATATATTATTTTATTAAAAATATATATATATTATATATATATATATATATATATATTTAAAATATATATATATATATATATTAAAAATTAGATATTACAATATTTCTTACACAAATTTTAATTAATGATACAAATTTATTGATTTCAAACATAGATCTTGATTCTTAATCTATACTATGGCTATTAGCATGCATAGTTGATAGACTGATAGTAGTATAGTACATACAAAATTCAAATAAATGTCAAATTTCAATGGTACTAGTCACATAAATGATAAATCTATTAAAAATTTAAATCATGATTCATAACTGAAAGACAACTTAGTAAGCAACTACAACTTACAAGATGGTGGCGCGGGGAATTTCCTTTCATCATATTCTATTTAAAACTAGGTAAAATGTTTGGAACATTCCTTTATTAGGCATACATAAAAACGTCATTATATTTGAAACTTAGATATTTAATTTTAAATGAAATTTAAACATTTAAAATTAAATAACTTTTTTCTCTCATTTAACCAAATTTTTTATTAAATCTGAAAATATTTCATATAAAAAACTTGAAAAGATACCAGCTGAAACTTTATGAGAAAATACGAACAACAATATAACTCACATTGCTAATCAGTTACATTAAACACTAACACCATAATTCTCATTACAAAAGTAGCAATATTACACTAATTAAGAAAGACACTCTAAAAACTAAGCCATTTGACGACTATTCTCACAAGACCACGACACCCTAATCCAACCCACCACTATTCTCACAATACCACGACACCCTAATCCAACCCACACAAGCTCGACTGCAATTTCATGACAGAACATGAGAACTTAATAACCATAGGGCACACGCAGGTGCCTGACAGAGCATAGCAGTTCACAGCAACCCTGTTACCCTTTATCGATCTTATTCCCTCGCAACCTGTTAATTAAATTTTCCAACAATTTTCACCAAGCTTCATATACGCTGCAGTATCAAACTGATGCCTTTTAACCCCGCGGACAGGCAAAAATCGTGACACGAATCGGACAAAAACATGACTCGTTCCAAAAAAAGCCGACCTGATTCGATTTTTCCGTGACACGTTATGACACGACGTGGGGAAATCGGACACGACGTGTCCTGACAGAATGACACGTGTCAGGACAGAATCGTGTCCGACACGTGCGATTCGCGATTCGTCCAAGGTTTTGAACGAATCCGGTTTCTTAGCTTCTAATTCTTGCTTTAGATTATATTTCAATTCATGTTTTTAATATAGATTTCAATTTTGCAAAAAGCAGTAAACCTCCTTCAAGTCTTGATATGCTTTCATGCAAGTTACAAGCCTAGCTTGATACTCTTGCATGATCAAAAAAGGCTTGTTGGTTGAATTAGACTAAATAGGGAAAACCTCTTCTACATCTTCTTATTGTGGAATTGGGGGAAATCGATAAAGTTCTTCTTGTAAAGTAAGGCTAGGGGACCTCCTTGCAAACGGGTTGACTAGTGGGCTCTCGGGGGCACTCATTGAAGCTAAGCTTCACCCTGTAGAATCCCCTTGCAGCTTTTCATAACCTAACGAGGATAAGGCTGGAAGAGGACACAAACCTCCTAAGTCCAAGTGAAATCTAATTTAACTAAAATCAACCAAGAGCATTTCACAACATTTTCACTTACAACATTTGGTGCTCAGTCATTTTTGCAATTGCCACATTTATCCCCAAAGCACATTTACTTTGGGGCATTTACATTTCCAAGTTCAAGTACTTTATCTTTCATGCAATTATCTCACTTCGAGCATTCAAATACTCTTTATTTGGCATTGGTCTCTACTTGCTACATCTTTCACATTAATGATTAAGATCGTTTCATTCATTGATCATTATTGCTATATCTCTTGCGTATGAATGATTATGGTTGTTTATGCTCATAGAGTTTAATTACATGCTTTGAAGTAACATGCATCCCCCCTACCCAGTGGAGATCCTTTTTCACGGCGTGACTTCTTTTGGGCTAAAATTAACCTTAGATTAGCTCAATCACACATCACAATCTAGATTAGTTCAATTTTCTTTTCATCAAATTAATCTAATTTCAATCTAGATTTAATTTCATTTATGCTCCTAGATCGGATTAAATTTTAATTCTCGTTTTAGTTTAAATTTCAATTCATGTTTTTAGTATATATCTCAATTTTGTAAAGAGCAATAAACCTCCTTCAAGTCTTGATATGATTTCATGCAAGTTGCAAGCCTAGTTTGATCTTCTTGCATGATCAGAGAAGGCTTGTTGGTTGAATTAGACTAAATAGGGAAAACCTCTTCTACATCTTCTTATTGTGGGAGTGGGGGAAATTAGTAAACGTTCGACTTGTGAAGAAAGACTAGGGGCTTGTTTCCCTTAGTGTTGAACCTCCTTGCAAATGGGATGACTTGTGGACTCCTGGGGGTTCTCACTGAAGCTAAGCTTCCCCCTGTAGGGTCCCCTTGCAGCGCTCCTTAACCCAGCGAGGATAAGGCTAAAAGATGACACAAACCTTGGTTAGATTTAATTTATTGCAATCACATATTTCATGTTGTGCACTCACACACTAAACTAACCTAAGTCCAAGCGAAATCTAATTTAACTAAAACCAACCAAAAGCATTTCACAACACTTTCAATTTTAACATTTGGTACTTGGTCATTTTTTGCAATTGCCACATTTATCTCAAAGCACATTTACTTTGGGGCATTTACATTTCCAAGTTCAAGTATTTTATATTTCAAGCAATTATCTTTTACTTCAAGCATTCAAGTACTCTTTATTTGGCACTGCTCTCTACTTGCTAGATCTTTCACTTTAAGAGTGTGTCACTCATTGACCATTATTGCTATATCTATTGTGTATGAATGATTATGGTTATTTATGCTCATAGAGTTTATTTACATGCTTTGAAGTAACATGTTGTAATCTACATATTAATGGTTGAATGTGTCTTGATCAATCTTAATTAACTCCTAGAACTAATATTTCTTATTTGCTAAAGCTTGTTAAGCCTTAGTTGTCACATAGGGTCCACCCCCTTTGGCTTCGCTAGAAGTTAGCCTAGGTGGAAGAGTTGAGAATTGAATGACATCTGCTCAACTCAAGACTTGCCCCCAAGGCCACACCAAGTGGATTTAAACTTTGTCCATGTTAGCCAAGGTGTGGATTTAGGCAGCAACAGCAACACCACTATCCAACAAGAAGACTTCAAAATATCAACATATACATATTCATTCATCCTCATGGATCTAGGTTTTAAATTGCAATTACTATGTGTTTAGATTGCAAAGGCTAGTTATGCAAGTGTTGAGCCAAACATGAATTCTTTTTGTTGTGAACATAATTGAAGCATGTGGGAGCTAGCCTCGAGGGTTAGCCCAATTGGTCAAGTACCCGTTGCTCAAGCACCTAACAACTGGAAGGTCACAGGGTCAATTCTCCTTGACGCCCTCAGGGTTAGACTCTGATTAGTTTGGACGGTGGGATATGATCCCTTCGGGTGGATCTACATGGATTTGCCTCGAAATTCCAAAAAAAAATGTGTGAACACATGCACTCCAAGAAACATAATTAATCAGTATAAAAGAAAATAAATGATTTAGTGTTTGCGCACTATAATCTTCAACTCTACATCTTTAATATCATTAGACGGCAAGAGTGCTAATGCGATTGAGCCAAACAAGGACAACACAACATCAACTTGGATCATTGAAACAGATTACCCAATTTTTACAGATACGAAGCTTGGTTGGACATCAAGTAGGAAATTCAGATGTAGGGACAAGGATTCCACTTTTCCAATCATAAGCTAATCTGCTCTGTCCTGGTCTGCAAAGGGAACTTAAGTTGCAAGTTGGCACTTGCAAGGAACACTTCCCACCCATTTCGTTTGGAAATTTTATTTTTCAGTATTCATCTATGTTGCACGGGTTCCCGAACCCGAGGGTGGGGTTCTCGAACCCGTCCCGGGTTCTCGAACCCAAGTACCGGATTCTTGTACGGGTGCTTCTGAGAAGAACCCATAAGAACCGGGTTCTACGAAGAACCGGGTTCTCCGTTAAAAAAATTTGGGTTCTTTTGTCTTGACAGGTACGAAGAACCCTGATGATGGGTACTTGGAACCCCAAAATCGGGTTCTTTGGAGTTCGTTTTAGTTTTTATTTTTAAATTTTCAATTAATTTAATGGGCTTCCCCTAATATTCCAAGTAGCTAGTTCTGCATCTTTCGAGAGGAATTTGAGTACTTATGCCTTTATCCATTCAGTAAAGAGAAATAGGTTGGGCTCAAAGAAGGCAGAGAACTTAGTGTACATCACAGCACACTTGGTCTCATATCTCAAAAAGATCTTGGTTACAAGAAGGGTCCTTTCAAGAGATGGGCCAATACACAAATGATGCTATGTGTGTGGGCGAGGAGATACAACCAGATGGCCTTATTGAGCTACCTCCCGTTGCTATGGATGAGAAAGAGCCTCAAGATGAGAGTGATTCCTACTTGGAGAGCATGCTAATTGAAGATCTGAGTGATGTTGATGACATGGCTTGAAGAAGCCATTGTTCACTATTAGCTATTTTTATTTTAGTATTTTAAAATTTCCTAGTGTTTGTTTGGAGATGCCTTAAGGCAAATTTTGAATGTAGAATGACAATGGACATATATCATGATTCTTATTAATATGTAAACTAAAATTTGCACTTGATATAACGCTAGAAATTTTGAAATTTCATTGTGAATGTTGAATGTTCAATGATGTGCATGTTTAAAATTTAAAGTTTAAATATAAGTATTTAGTTTTCTTGTTAAAGTGAAAAAATATACAAATTCACTTATATTATAATTTATAAAATATAATATTGAATATATTATATTATAAATTATAATATACCCCCAACGAACCCACGCACCCTGTTTCAGAAAATGACGTCCCCGTCCCCGTCCCCGTACCCGTCCCCGAACCCACGTTTCCTGGTAACATAGGTATTCATGCCATGGCTCATCATCCGTGTTGTTTGGGCTTGTACATTATTTGAAGTATATGTAAAAAATTCACATTTTCTGATTTTAGACAAATAATTTTGCATGCTTTGTGTTTATTTTGATGTCTATGAAGAGGATTTGTCATAGAATGAAATTGTCTTTTCAAAATTGTAAGGATTTGTTCTCTCTCTTTTTTTCTTTTGGTGTGAGTTTTTCCCAGGTCCAAGAAATACTCTTATCTTTCAGCATTGCCAAGTTGTTCACAAATCTGAATCGTGTGATTATGCTGTGCATGAGCTATTATTTTACCTGATATATATTAAGTAAAGGTGATATGTCCCTTAGAGCATCACCTTGTGTATATTATGTTTGGTTACCTAGTTAATCTGCATCAGATATATCCCAAACAGAAACTTACAAGAAAATCACTATGAATCAAAAATATAAAATGAGCAAATAAAGACTGCACTCAATATAATTTACTCATAAAATTGTAAAAGTGTAGCAGCACTAAACAACCTACACTTGCAAGAAGTCTTTTTCGGTCCAGTGGACCAGGTATGGCAATGCTGAAACGTTAACTGCTAGAATGTCATGATTCACAAACCAATATGAAAATGGGCACTGGAATATGAACTCTTAAATAACTAACTTTGTAAATCAATACAAACTAAGACACAATCACACATACCAATTGTAGATATTTCCAAATAAAATAGCAAATTCTTAGCTTGTCACAAGGGGAGAGATGAAACAATTTCTTTATATGTAACTATTGTTTTCATAAATCGCTCAAGCTGCCTTAAAAAACACAAGCATAGCTTGAACAGCAAGCCATCAAACATCAGCTAGATGAGCATGTGCATTGTACTTGTAGGAAATAAAGCAGAAAAAGAGCATTCTTTTTGTTATCTAACCTGAGGAATGAGAAAGAAAGACTCCTTAGGACGGTGCGTAAGAGCAATTAATCTATCTGCATCAGGAGCAACTGCCTTGGAAGCAAGATGCTTTAAAATCTCCCTCAAAGGTGCCCCTAAAACCACTGATCGCAGAGATGCAATCTTTATCAACAACTGAGTTCGAGCCTCTACATAAACACAAAGTAACATCAGTACACAACTTGAACAGGATAAAAAAATAAAAGCCGTTAGAAAAAAGTTCCTATTTCACCCTGAAGGTTCAAACAACCAAGCAAAGTCAAGGACAAGAAACAAAAATTCCAATCAAAACATTTCTTTATTTTGGTTTGGAAATTCTACAAATGTTGCAAAGGTCGGGCATATTTAAGTTTAAAATTTTAAGTTGAGTTTCACCAATACCCTTTTCCTTCCTTATCATAACAAGAATCAATTATTACAGTTGCAAGCTTAGTTCCAAGTGTAATGGTTTCTCCATAACTCCTCATATGAAAATGCTTTAATCATTTCTTGCATTCTCCATTAGGAATAGAGCATCCATTATGCAACAACTTCTAGGTGAACCAGGTGAATAAAGGCTCACACTGTTTCACTTTAAGCATAATTCAAATTGTTTTTCTCCTAATGCAGAGTATTGGCACCCTGTAAAGTCAACTTTCAGCACTGGGCATGTAGTTAATTAAATTTAGCTAGGAATAAAAAAACTAAAGTCCACGTATCTAAACCTGGTATAATGAATTGTATGTGCAACAATGGGGCTCTGATACACATCCTTCATTACTTGTTATTTCTATAGCTTTGTTATTCTTTGGATCTCTTTGACATCTAATTTCCTCCTGCTGGGTTTTCCATAAGCACATTGTCAGAATAACTGCATAACATTATTTTTAGTGTTCTTTTAACCATTGCAAAAAATACATATATGTACTTGTTTACTTTTTCTCCTTGCCTATTGAATCAAATAGACGTAAGCAATTCTCCAATAAAATTCTCAGAAACATGTTTGAAGTCTATAATTCCTCTTGATATATTGGATTGTTGTCTGATTTATTCCCTCCCAACCTTTCAAACTTCCTCCTTCTAAATCCTCTTTTTTAAATTTGTATGACTCTATCCTTAGTTTGTTGGTTGATTCTTTTCACTTTCTTTTGCAAGTTACCCATCCATCCTAGCTCTCTCTTCTCTGTGACTATATTGTCCAAATATGTCCCATATGTACTGCAGGTGTCATAATCTTTTGCAAACTTTCGTTTCAGTTACAGGTTGGGTAGACACATTTCTGTGAAAAATGTCTAACAGAATTTCCAGCAATAAGAGATTTGATTTGGTAAGATTTCCAGAATCTAAACTTCATCTTCGAGCATCCAATTCAATATCTTTAATCTTTTGGCCTATTTTAGTTAGTTTCTAAGAACATCTTAATTTAGAAAAAAAAAAAAAAAAAAAAAAAATAGATTCAGAAGTTTAAGTTTAGATGCAGTGGCTATGTTGCAATCTCCTTTGGATTTCTTATTTTTTGGAACTACTAACATAATTATTTTGGCTAAGCCACTGCACTATGAGGGAGCATATCTATCCATCAAACCACTCGTCTGTATCCCTTTCAATATCATTTTTTTTAAGTTCTGGAAAACATTGCATATTGTTATGAAAGATGTTTATATCTCTACCCTTAAACACTCCGACAATGTAAAGCACCAAACCAGATTGACTGGAGAAAAATCGAAGGCAGCACATATATTGCATATATTCAAGTAAAACCTTGGAAAACTACCATTACAAAATGTGAAGTTTTAGTTCTCTTGTACCAACCCACAATTTCTTCTCAGTGATTTTCACGGATGGCAAATGCCAATTTTGAAATACCTAGAGATTTTGAAGCATAAAAGGTTTAGCATTCCAGAAGGTAGACATCAAACGACTGCTCTATTAAATAGATCCTCAAATTTTAATACCATTCTCCTTCAAGTAAAATCCAAAAATAATAGACTGGTGGGCTAGCTCAAATGGTTGAGAGCTTTGAGTTTCATGCAGGAGGTCTTGGGGTCAATCCCCTGAGATGGCTGCCTCTGCTGCATGCCTCATTCAATGTCCCTACCAGAAGAGGAGTCGTAATCGTGCCAACAGTTTTACACTGGGTACCATCTGCAAAAAGCAGGGAAGTGCCCAGGGGCTTCCCTGTAAGGTTTTACTTTGAAAAAAACAATCCAAATATAATTACAGAAGAAGAATAGCATGTTCAAAAATAGGAAAAATATATGTTTACTTCAATTATTATTATCTTTCACTTTCCTTTGGCGCTTTTCTATCCTTTTCTCCCACCATCATATCTGTCAACTTATGTCAACATGTAAGTGTGAAGTTGTGAACCCACTTTAAAGCATTCATTTGAATACTACACTCTTTCCAGGCATGACCAAAGCCTAACCAGAAGGGTTTCTTTGTTTCCTTTCTTGAGGTTTCAACATCCATCTAATAGTTTTAATTTTTATACTGGTCTCTTTATTTCCTACTATATGAAATATTCCAGAAAAGCATCTCATCAATTGAGAAAGATTATATAGATAACAATAGGCTTCTATAGATGATGCATTTTAGAAAACTGTTTCTGAATAAACCTTCATGCAGCCAGATTCAAGCTAAATGCAGATCCATGCCCTATGGAATAAGAAGTGAAAATAAAACATTGGAGAAATTTGTTTTACTCAGAACAGCTCCACAGGTTGCCTAGTGTCAATTGATATAAACAAATCAATTGTTTTAAATATTCAATAGCAGCATTTCTCTTTACAATGAGAAACTAAACATACAAAACCATTCTGAACAATCAGCTCAGAAGTCAAAACATCGTGTCATTAATCAGACTTATAGAAAGCTTATTATAACCTTGGGTAAGAGACTCGCTGAACCTTCATTTGATGGAAGTTTTGTCAAATCCAGCTTTAAGGTAAGCTGAAAGCCATCTTCCGCAGGATCAACAATCTGCATTACAGCACCATATGCTCCTCTCACAGCCTCTATTGCACCAAATGGAAGTCCACCAGCTAAAACAGTCTCAGGCGGTGGAGATGGAATTGATATTGACAATGCCATGTGGTGTGGATCCTTCATTGTAGCCTGTACAGAGTGTAAAATGGCAATTCATCCATAAAGGATAGTTAAATTGAAATCACAAATGTGTTGCAAAGTCAAAAAAGCTTCATACTAGAAGACTAAACCTAACCATGTAAATTGACTTCTTTGTCAAATTGGAGGCTATGTGCAACCTCATAAGCATGCTCAGAATATCAAAATATTAAATAAATATTCTGAGTGTTAAATATAGCTTCCTTGAGTAGATCTTCGTAAAGGCAGCTAATTCAAAATAATAATAATAATAACTCTGACAAACTAAATTATAACAATAAAAATTGCCATTATGACCAACCTTATAGTCATATGCGAAAAGGGCATTGCTAATACCTGAATGTGGTACCGGACATCGTCAAATTCAACCAAATGGTAATCCAGCTCTACAGCTTTCACCAAACTGAAAATAACAAACATGACAACCATAAATCTTACAGGGAAAAATCAAAGCTCCAAAATGAAAGCATATAAATGGCAACATAAAGAATTATGAATTGTTCATTGCTATAAGTAGACTATTAATATCAGACTTATAAGTAGCCATTGATCTCCTAAATGTTAGGACATTATTCTCCTGATTGAGCATCCTTCATAGTCAAGGTAATTAATCGTTATGAGGACTTCAAAGAATTGTACTTAGAGCATCCCTCACAGTCAAATCAATAAATTGCTATTCAAACTTCAAAGAATTGTACTAAGATGTTGCTTATGGAGAAAGCCATATCATTATTGAATAACTGTTTATGACTGGCTGATTCTATATGCAAAATACCACCATCTAAGATGCACAATATTTCCCCCACCTCCTGAACCTGTCCAGATTCATCCAGGTTTCCAAATCATCACAGATCCATCTCTGTACACTTGTACATGGGGCAGTACAGAACTGTAGGAATTTGTTCTGAATCCATCTCAAACAACATAGAAAAGGCCCAAGTATTATCAGTGAAAATTGAATCTCCGGATTTTTTTCATCATTTATGGCCTGTGGTTTTTGGGGCTGAGCATCATTACATTAATAGCAGTGGAATTTCTACACATTGTGGCATCTGTTTTGCATACATATCTTTATGTGTTTTACTGTTTTCTATATGCCATATCCAGTTGTGTCATACCAAAAATATTCCAAGATTTTGAAATATCCATATATGTTCCTGTACCATATCCAAGCAACATAGACAGCTTGTATACATACACAAATAATCTCAAGTGTTGTAACTCGAATCCCTCTATATCAAATGAGATTATTTATTGTTAATTTTATTTGTTCATTACTGTTATGATTTTTCTAAGTTATTTAACAAGTCAACCCCTCTTTATTTGCTTTGAAGTCAAGTTATAGGTAGAAACTCATTTTCCAAGGAAAAACTTTGTAAGATAAATCAAAATGTCTCCATTTGATCAGGAACCTGGGAATTTTTTTTGAACAAAGGGAATTTCTTTGTATATCCAAAGTCTCCTCCAGATCTATTATCATATTCCTTTCTTTGTCAAAATCCAGTAGTTCAATTTGGATGGGAAATTGCTTGCCCAATCTTTTCTTTTAGCAGGACACAAGGAACATGAGGTGCAGTATTCCTTTTATTTGGAGGCTCAAAGCCATATGCTACTTGATCAATTAGTGTATGAATTTGATCCATACCATAGAATTTTAGATCTTAACATTTAGTTTCTTGTAATTGTTTCATGGATTTTGTTTGTAAGGTGGAAGATGGTTATAAACCCATCCACCTTCTCAGAATTCTCGTTCAATTCAATGCAGGCCTGTTTGTTATTTCATCTGATCATGACTGCTTGTTAAATGTTTGTTAAATTTTTTATCTTTAGGTAACTTCCTTAGAATCCTCTAAACAATCCCTCATTTGAAACTTTAATTCTCACTACTTTGTAATCACAAATTCTTGGTGACTTGTACACATAAAGTATTATGAACAATGTCATTTTGGAAGTATGATGGGCAGTGTTGTGTCATCATTCTGCTAAATGTATCCATGTATGCAATCGAGGTTTATCTTTTTTGAAGTAGATATCCTTCAGGGTATTTGTTTACTCCTGTTTAGCAATCTGACTAAGGGTGATAACATGCGTTCATGGTTCACAAAATTCCTATCTGGCAAAATAACTTGTGAATTTCAAATTGCCATCACTGATTTTAACTTTGGGAAATCCGTTTAGTTTGTACTTGTAGATATTTTGTACCCACGAGCTAGCTATCTGAATTGCAGAGCATTTTGACAGCGTGCCAATAGAATGAACATATTTGTCAAGCAATCAAAAAGGCAACAATGATTTCTTTCCTCCTGAGTTTGGTAGACCAGCAAAAAAATCAATGCACCTCTTTTTCATTTTGTCAAGGTAAATGCAAAGGTTATAAAATTTCGAGGGAAGCAATCATTCTATATCTGGCAAATTTAACTTTACACCACAGACAAATCTTGTTTTTCATCCAATTCCAGAAAAAAGATTGTCAAATATTGTAGCATGTTCAAAAAAAGACTTACATGTCCTGAAAAAGGAACATAATGACCTTCTCTTAGAATTTGTTATCGGAATTCTGACATTGCTGACAATAAATCATGCCATTATCCAAGAGGATATCACTTTCCCATAGGAAGTTTTGCTTGTTATTTGGTTGATTATTTTCATTTTACTCAATAACTTTCTGAACATCTATCTTCCATATATTCGGCTTGAAAACCATGAACCCATTCTAGAATGATGAAAAATATAGGTAAGAGGATTGGGAGCAAGTACTTGCATAATTCTGCCAGAGCCACATGTTAATTGGTGTTCAAATGCGAAAGACAGAAACAGATGTGACCCGCCTGACGTATCTCCTACTTTAAGGAAGGGCATTCCTTGTACCATGGAGTAGGGAACCTCCTAGTGCTTCTCCAACACACTCAATGTGAGGAAAGGCCACAGCATGCGGTTCTCCATGCAATCAAGGAGTGGAGGATGAGATGACACTTTTGGCCAGCACCACCCATTCAACAGAATGACAAGTTCCCCACACTTGCACTCACCTTAGCAGTTGATCATGAACCTATTGTTGATGGCTGGGAGCCAACCCCCAAAGACCATAACTATTCATTACCCAATGTTGGGCTCCTCTCGACTGTTGCTCTATGAGACTGGACTAATGTTTCTTCCGAGTCAGAGATCTTTATGCTTATTGTTATGGTATGTTATGTTATGGATGTTTCATGATTCTATTGTATCCTTGGGGAGATGAAATTAATCTAGAAGGCAGGCAATTTTGTTTTGTACCCAATCTGTTATTGATCTTAAGGTGGTTGCATTTACAGCTTGCTTTTTTGCATAATACCAAATATACATTACATGTTTATATTGATAGCTAAAGAAAGGATCGTATCCCCAAAAAAAAAGAGATGGAGAATAAAATAGGCTCATCCTCTTCTTGAGACAAATCACCAATCAATATAATTTCATTTCCTTATTTATTATCTCAACATCAAAATCGTAGATTTTGTTGATCAACCTCTATTGCTATCCTAGCAAAGTTGTAGGATAAGTCTCCAAGTTATCATGATCTAATTTTACCAATAGTTTACTTTCAATGAAGTTATTGTCTCCATTTTCACAAGGTGTGCATATTTGCAAGAATGTTGCTTATCATAGGTAGATATTAGTTGCTCATTCCATTTTAGCATTATAGGATGGTTATCGTGTGTGGCGATAGCTGCTATTCCTAATGCATCATGTTCTAGTTCAAGAAGTTTGAAGAAGTATGCAGTTTTAAGACATGTTAATTATATATTTTTATTTTTCGAAAAAGGATTCTATTGCATCATCCCATTTAAATGGATCCTATTTAAATAAATGAAACAATGATGTCACAATGCAGGCATAGGTTTTAGACAAACCTTCAATAATAACCAATCAGCCATACGAATCTTCATACTTTAAAGTTTAAATATACTCTTTGTCCATTTTCATTTCATTAATTGCTTCAATCCTCAGGAGATCGGCCTTTACACCTCAGTGTAGAATGCTATGGTCCATTTTTTCAATTTCATGGTTATCAAAAGTGTAGTTGGTTAATTTGCATACTTTTTGCTTTTTATAGGATTCTTAATATGTGCTTGACATGGTCCACGTACAATTTATACTTTTAATATGAATTTATATGCCATATTGTAAGACAAATTTCAGTACAAGGTGATCAGATCAGAAAACAATAAAATCTAAAAAAGGTGGAAACCTAACTAACTCTCATACTTGCTGTTATTAGTAAATCTGAACACGCATAGGTTAATTGAAAAATATGAACAGCAAACTAAAAATTATCAGAACAGCAGACTGAATGTACCAATTCAGCATAAATCGGTGATCTGAAAATTATGATGCCAAGCAGATTTCCTGCACTTAATCACACATTAAGTCTCTGTCACATCCAAGTGCCAACAGAAAAATATAAAGCAAACTGCTCAAAACTTTTACCTAATCCCCAGAAACAGTGGTATGACATATCTTTCTTTTATAGACTAGGAGAGAACAAGAGATACAATGAATGTAGACCAACCAGTGGTGCACCCTCCAACAAAGACAGACCCCTGACCCTAAAAAAGCATGCACCATCATGGAATTGTATACCCTACTGCATGAGTTCTCTACCTAGAATAGCATGCTTTAACTGGAGAAGAGAGTCTGCATTCATGAATGTATTTCCTACCTCAGAAATAGTAGCAGACCTAAAATGGAACTCCCTCATGCTATAGTCCTTCAAAAAGGGGATAAAACCGAAAACACCCATTGTTGGGCAAGTTTTGGATAAGCTGGGTGAAAAAACCCAAATCTGGGGCTTTAAGTAAGACACACTGAACCAATTAACCTATGAAGAAAGTGAAACGCCTTAAGGAAGTCTGTAAATAAAGTAGGATTAGATTTATTTGGAGGCATCGAGTGTAGATCATTTCATCTGTCTTTGAGCTTTGGCTCTGAGGGTTTTAAGACCCCTTTCTCTTGATAATTTCAGTGGTGAAGATTCCACCCTAGTTGACTTTTCTTCTCTTTTTCTCTCTGTTCTGGTACAGGAATTATCTGAAGGGAAAAAAGAATTTTCTGAGCTTGGTTTCCTCTGTTGAAAAGGGTTTTGCATGGGTTAAAGAACCCTCCATCCACTTCTGCGCAGTGCACAGGTATCTTTCTTGACACATCGAGTCATTCTGGGTGTCATTTCTGTAACAGCGAGATCCCTGGGAATTATTTTTTGTGACAGAGAGTTTTCTAGCATGGTTCCCTGAGGCAGTGAGTCATTCTGGGTATATTTTCTGTGGCAGTGAGGCTTCTGGGCATGATAGTGAGTCATTCTGGTTATCTTTTATGTGGCAGCGAGGCTTCTGGGCATGATAGTGAGTCATTCAAGGCAATTTTCTGTGGTAGCGAGTCTTCTCGGAAATTTTCCTGTGGTACCAAGTCACCTGGGCACCTTTTCTGTGGCAGCGAGTCTTCTGGGTGTGATTTCTTGAACCACGAGCTCTTCTGGGCATCATTCCTGTGTCAGCGAGTCATTCTGGGCATGACTTCTGAGGCAGCGAGGTCTCTAGTAGCTGCATTTTGAAGAGACATGACAGTTCATTAGGGCTGCGAGTTGGAAAGGCATTTGCTCCAGGTTAGCAAGGGATCATGTGAAGCTGAAAAGTGCCAAGCGAAGTTGACATGCTAGGCTGATAAGGATGTCCGTTCCTGTGGTTACAAACACCTTCCTAAAGTACGCTGCCTGTGGAGCACCACTATCATTCAGGAAAAGAATAGTTAGCTTATTTCATTGAATTGCAGAATATGTTATTTCTGTTAGTCTTCTAAAGAATAAGTACCCATTGGATACTAGGGTTTGGCACCAGAAGCTGTAAAGACTCGTGAATTTATGTTTGGAATTGCATTCCTGAGTTTGGAAACATACTGTCTTTGGCAAATTGGTTATTACTGTCTACTATGATTGGAAAATTGGAAGTTGTGTCTGAAGTAGGACTGTAATTAATCAATTGAATATCTGAGTGACACTTGCATTAACAAACCCTAGCAAAACAACTAGGGCAAAAAATTTGCTGGCACATTAAAGTGGTATCAGAGCACAAGCATCCTGCCAGCTTGTGAGTAAATGAAAGTTTATGCTTCCTGAAGACACCAGCAACGTCACTGTAAGAAGGAGGAATACCCATTGTTCCACTATGGAAGACAGAGTAGAACATGACCCTGGTATTTTACTCCAAGAATTGTTACAGAGGCAGCAGCAGATGCATCAACAGCTGCACCAGCAAGGGCAGCAAATGATTCAAGGGCAACAGCAGATAGCTCAGTATTTGACCCAAGGGCAGCAACAGATCGTGATGCTGATCGCTCACCTCACCAGCCAGTCAACTGTTGCTGCCACCAACATGACCACAACAGAGGGAAGTGGGAACTATAATCCTGTTCCACGTAACAACCAAATCAATAGCAGGAAGAGTAGCGGACCACTTCTACCCCAATTTACAGATAATCAGGTGCCAGCAGGCCAGGAAGCAATTGAACCAAATCAACTCCTCAATAACTACGCTCAGGACTATGCAAGATTGGACGAGAATACCCGAGCAGCTATGTCCTTCAACGAGTACAGTAACTTCCAGTACCAGAATAGACCCCGAGGACAGCCCAATGGAGAGCTAGCACGCAAGGTGAGTAAACTCCCTTTACCTTTCATTTGATGGATAGTCTAAATTTTCAGCACGGGCATGGGTGCAGAAACTGGATACCTATTTCAGGCTCAACCCAATGGCGGAAATTGATGCTATTCAATTTGCCACACTACAACTGGAAGGAGACACCCATGATCAAACAAACAGGGTTATCAGAAAAGTTCATTGCAGAATTTGAGCGGATCACAGTAATGGTGACAGACATATTGAAAGAAAGGTTAGTCATGCTCTCCATAGAAGCATTGGCTGAGCCGCTACAAGCTTGGGTTAGGGCATTTAACCCGTCCACTTTCTAAGAAGCGGTCAAGAAGGCTCCAGACATGAGCAATGCATCTACAACATCTAAATTCCCAACCAAACCTTCCATTCCCCCAAGGGATAGAGAAAGGAAGCCTCCCCAATGAGAAGGGAGCTGAAGAGACAGGTTGGACGATGCAACCCGAAACGATCTCAGGCGGAAAAACTATGCTTCACATGCAGGGAACCATGGGAACCAGGGCATCGTTGTATGGGAAAAGGGAAAATTCACTACATAGAGGTCGCATCTAATGATGAAGAGGAAGAAGATACAACTACACCAGTTGAAGGAGGACCACCGCAAAAGGAGTCTAAAGAAGAGGAAACCGACAATCATAAGGAAGAGCTACCCCAAGAGAGAGCAAAAGCAGAAGAGCAGATCAACGGAGGGAAGAAGCCCTGAACACAAGTCAAGATTGCAACCCTTTCTGGCACACCTAGGTATTACACATTCAAAGTAAGAGGAGTTGTCAAAGGACAACGTATCACCTCATTAATTGACAAAGGAGCCACACACAATTTTAATTGAAGAAGAATTTGAAGGCCTTGATGTGATAGTTGCAGATGGGTACAACTTGGACTGCACTCAAATGATTCCAAGTTTGAGTGTAATCCTCGGTAATTATACTTTTACTAGTGATTTTTATGTGGTTGACCTGGCCGATCTCAATATGGTTTTTGGGGTTCAATGGATATATTTGTTGGGAAGACACGCTATGGATTACCAAGCTCTGGAAATGGAGTTTAATGCTCCAAATGGCAGCAAGGTAGTCCTGAGGGGCATGGCAAATGGCGGTCCACAGGTTGTCTCAGCCAGAAGAATGGAAGCAATATTCAGACATGGTGATATAGCCTATGTAGCAAACTACAGGATCATAACATAGAAGCCCCCTAGTGAGGAAAAACCACAGTATGCAGCAGACATTCAGCAAGTGTTGGACAAACACAGCCAGGTGTTTGACGACATTCCCCCAGGATTGCTGCCCAAAAGAGGGTTTGAGCACACTATTGAGTTGGAGGAAGGAGCTAAACCTATGATAACCACACCATATCAGCATCCAAAGAAGTTCAAGGATGAGATAGCAAAGACCATCTAGGAATTGTTGGCCATGGGACATATCCGACCCAGCTCAAGCCCGTTTGCATCATTCGTGGTTTTGGTGAAGAAGAAGAATGGTACATGGAGAATGTGCATTGGTTACCAAGCACTTAACAAGAAGACCATCAAAAACAAGTACTCCATTCCTCAAATCGATGAATTATTGGATGAGCTACATAGAGCAGCATATTTCTCAAAGATCAACCTACCGTCCAGATATCACCAAATTCGAGTTCGGGAAGAAGACGTGCCAAAAACACCATTCTGATGCATCTATGGACACTTTGAATTTATGGTCATGCCCTTTGGGCTAACCAATGCCCCCGCCACATTCCAACCATGCATGAATAGCATTTTCAACAAGCAGTTAAGGAAGTTTTGGTTGGTATTCTTTGATGACCTCCTCATCTACAGTAAGATGTGGAATGATCAATTGGGACACTTGGACTAGATTTTGAGCATCTTGCAAGAGAAGTCTCTTTATGCCAAGGCATCAAAATGCGAGTTTGGGTTGACAGAGATTCTTTATTTAGGGCATATCATCAGCGCACAAGGGGTACAAGTCCACCAAGAGAAAATCCAGACAATAGTGGATTGCCCTACACCTAAAACACTAACAGAGTTACGAGGGTTTCTTGGGCTTTGCAACTACGACGACGATTCGTTAAACGGTTCTCCCAGTTAAGTGCGCCCTTGACAGATTTGACAAAAAAGGGGGCATTCGGGTGGACAGACGCCGCTGACAAGGCATTTAACAAACTCAAAGAAATAAAGAGCTTGTGTCTAGTACTAGCTCTTCCTGACTTTGACCAACCATTTATATTGGAGTGCAATGCGTCCAAAGAGGGAATAAGGGTTGTCCTAATGCAAAAAGGTCATCTGCTCGCATTCAAATGTCGGAAACTAGAAGATACAAAAAGAATTTACTCCATATATGACAAAGAGATGCTACCCATCATGCAAGCATTGGCAAAGTTCAGACAATATTTGTTGGGTAATAGGTTCGTAGTCAGAATAGATCACAACAACCTGCGACATTTCTTGGGACAAAGGAACCTAAACGAACAACAGCAGAAATGGGTAAGCAAAATTCAAGATTGCGATTTTGACATTGAATATGTAAAGGGGAAGAAAAACGTGGTGGTTGATGCACTTTCCCAAAATCCAGCAGCTTGCACCCTTATGGAGCTCACGAAAGATTGGAAGGCGCACCTCTCCGCCGAGTATGCCAAGAACCAGTTTGCTTGCGCACTATTCGACAAGATATTCAGGATGATAGATACATAACAGTTGATGAAGTTATTTACTATAAAGACATGATATATCTTGTTCCTAAATCTACACTTAAGGAGAAAATTATGAAAGTTACAAATGGTATTCCTGCAGTCGGGCACAAGGGGTTCCTCAAGACATATCGTCAAATCCGAGAACGATTCTCATGGAAATGGCAAGGAAGATGTGATGAACTACATCAAGGAATGCATGACATGTCAACAAAATAAAGTTGAGCATGCACCTCTCGCGGGTTTTCTCCAACCTCTACCCATTCCAGAATAGAAATGGGAGAGCATATTGATGGATTTTATCACAGGATTACCCAACGCACAAGGAAAGGATTGCAAATACACAATGGTAGACAGATTGACTAAATTCACACATTTCTTTGCTATCTCAGCATATTACCCAGCCAAACAAGTGGAAGAACTCTTCTTCAAACTTGTGGGAACTGAATTGACCCCTAGCACTAGCTATCACCCGCAAACTAAGTCATAGGAAACGTCACTCAGGGTCTCGTGTCTCGTATTTCACATGTCGGACACGAAACATGCCCTAAAACGTGTCGAAAATGTTTTTCTTCGTGTCCTCCAATCGAGACACGTGTTTTGGACATGGCAAAAATGTACCCTAACATTTTTGGCTCTTAGGACATCGACCTAGACCTGGAGATGTAGGAGACGAGAGTTCACGTGCTTTGCTAAGAGTGTGGAGCACTTAAATTTCCTGTAAGTTGTGTTATAACCTAAGGAACTTAACTTTATTATACACTAGTGACCACATTTTATGACCAGTGACCACATATATATCGTGTTGAAATAAAAAGCCCAGCTCCCTGTCATGTGCTCATTCCTCACAACACCTTTGAGGTCTAAAGGGAGGGAAATCTCGATTTATGCTCTAGTCAATAGTGAAGTTTGAACAAATATAAGTAAGTTAATAATTTATAAACTACCTTATGTGAAGTTTGAACATGATCGAGCTTGTTTGAAGTTATTAACAAAAGTTAGAACATGAACATTCAATTATGAACATCATTGATGTAGTAAATTAATAAACTAACTAGTAAATTACTAAATAGTAAATAGCGTATACTAAATCCTAAATAGATATCATCATGATTCATATCTATATGGATCAAGCACTACCTTTTAGTAATTTTTCAGCGACCCTAGAAACAGGACACGAGGGACGCTATGTCTCATGTCGAATACTCGTATTTACGTGTCCTCCATGTCTCATGTTTTGTTTCCAAGGTCGTTGTCTCGTGTCGAATACTCGTATTTACGTGTCCTCTGTGTCTCATGTCATGTGACTTGGTCCACAAACCAATGGCCAAACAAAAATTGTGAATAAGTGGATTGAAGGGTATTTGCGCAACTATGTGACATGTCAACTGGAGGCATGGATCAAGTGGTTGTACTTTGGGGAGCATTGCTACAACACTACCTACCACCTATCCATCAGAATGACACCATTCAAGGCTCTATATGGGTATGATGTGTTGAAATTTCTAAGTCTAACACGCCAAAAATCCCTAATGCATTATCTAGCTTATTTTCTCCTACTTGTTATTTTCATTAACAAGTTATTTATAAATATAAATACCGAAAATAAACATAAATGCAACCTTAACACATATATAGATCAGCGACTGAAATAACTAAGACAAACACACAAGGGACACCGTTATTTTTGGACAATCGTCCTCGGAAAAACCCAATGCAGGAATACCAGTGCAACAATTCTGAGGGTTTTACTATTATCCAGTTTCTGAGTACAACTAGGGTGCCAGAAATGGCTCACCCAACAGATATTTTCTTGGCAGTAGTACCTCTCCTCGAAGAGGAATATTCCAACTAATTAGACATCGGATGAATGATCCCACAGCAATTATGGCAGCTCCTCAGCTGGACAGGGAAAGTTGCTCCAAGATTCTCTACTGCTCTGCGTCACTCTCCGAAGACTGCATCACCCTCTCAGCCCCAGTCTGCCCCAAGAAAATTCCGCAGCACTGCCTCTTGGCCCTGCATCAGCTCTGCTAGCCTCTGCGCAACTACTACTGCCTCTACGTCAACCTTCCCAGGCTCTGTGTTGTCTCTCTGGCACTATCTTTGCCTCTCTGCTATGTACTCTCGGCCTTCTGCCGAACTGCCCCTCGCTGCAACAGATCACTAATTTGATTCTCTCAGCAAACCCTACTCTAGAAAATCGAACTCACTGATCAATATGGTGTACCTCCAACTGACCCTCAAGCCTCCTCTTATACCTTTCCTGTTGAGTCTTCAACGGCCGAGATTAAGTCCCTAATCAATGACTAAGATTAGATTTGGCTTGATCCGTGTCTTTTAAAACATTATCACCCAAGTTTATATTAATACCCATTAATATTTTAATTTTCCTAAGTTTAGACTTAGAAACCCCATTAAAAATATTAATTATTTTAATATCTCTCCAATCGGGTGGAATTTCCCCAAACGATTTCTGGGTCTTGGAGATCTTATGTGCCTTAGCCTCTCCACCAATTTTCATGGCTAGAGCACATCGGATGCTACCACAAATCAACACTCCCTCTTAGCGAGGAATGTGCTCTAGTAATGCTTCACCATGGAAACATCACATTGATCCTTCGTACCGCTACATGTGTTGATGTTTGGCCTGCTGCCTCACATCATCTGCAATGTTGCTTCCTGTACTGCTACCCATGACACTGCCACTGCCACATCTATTACATCTATACTGCAGCGCCCTCTCAATATGTTGCCCGTGTTGCCCCTAGCACTGCCACTACTAACTGCTACACTACAACTCAGTTACCAAGAAGTAGGTAACTGACTTCTCCCAAATACTGACATCTCAATCAGTCTAGAAGCCTCGTGAAACTAAAGTTGCCTCTGTTGCTATCATGTGCTCCCTCTACTACCATTGCGTTGTTGCATACACCTTTGCGCCTCTCACACTACTAAAACCTCCACTGCACTGCCTCAAATTTCTGCACCCAAGCACTGCCTTGCTGCTCCACTACACTTTGCTCCACCCTACCCTTGTCATCCTGCTACTGTCGTTAAGGGCTCCTGTAGTCGGATATGATCCAAGAGTTTTGGCACCTCAAGGATCCTGCCCCTAGTATGTAGTCGTCCTGACAACAACTCGATGTCTCCCCACCTCTTCTCTAGAGGTGCATGAGCACTCATGGCACAATCGTCATCAGGCTCGACCTCTTTCTCCGCCTTAGCTGGAGCTGCCTTTGAATCGGAAGCCTTTCCCTCGTTTTTCTTCCTGGGACACTGGGATGCATAATGTCCCAGCTCCCCACAATAGAAGCACTTCACCTTGGAGATGTCCTTCTTCTTCCTCTTCCCCTGTTGTACCGCAAATGCTAGAGCCGCATCCTCCTCCTCCTCTTTCTTGATTCGACCTCCCTTGCCACTACTCCCCACGTTGGTCATCCGCCTGATCTCTTCTTGGCGAAGAGCTGCCCACATCTCCTCCCATCCTAGAAGAGTGGCCCTGCCCAAAATACTTTGGACAAATGTCTCCCACTCCTCAGAGACTGCATTCAGGGCAGTCCTAACCATAAATTCTAGATCCGGTGTAGTCCCTACGGAAGTGAGTTGGTCGTGAATCTCCTACAACCTGAGAAGGAATGGATCTATCTGCTCTCCCTCTGCATCTGATACGACCGAAGTTGATTCTCCAATAGCATCTTCCTCTACACGTAAGTGCCCTGATACAAGGTCTTCAAAATATCCCACATCTCCTTTGCTGTGTTCTTTTCAGCAATATGTGGTATGACATGATCTTTGACCCCGTCTAGGATCATGCAGTTTGCCCTCGCCATTGTATCCTCATACTTCTCATTCTCAGTTGGGTCGACCAGGATAGCCATGGTTCTCAAGGCAAAGTCCTTGATGCAATGTCGATCCAACACTACTAGGGTCCTAGCCTTCCAAATGACAAAGTTGGAAGCCCCGTCCAACCTGTCTTGATCCCTCAGTCCGTTCACTGCCATTTCAGCTCCTCCTCTGGACTCCCTCTGAGTTTCGACTTCCTTCTTAGAAATCTCCCTCTAAGTCCTGATTTCCCTATGGAAATCCTTTGGCCAACTGTCGAACTACTCCTCTCTAATCCTCTGTGCAACAGCAGCTCGAATCTGGATTTCTTGGCTAGAAATTCGTCAAGGTAGCAACTCCCTCTACCTTGGTTCTATCTCCTTAGGTATTGTTCTGCTTCAACAAAAACAGCACCCCACCAACATCTCAATCACAATCTGACCACAACTCCTCAAGCCCCGGCAACTAAAGAAACTGAGCTTTCCAGGCTCTGTGCAATTCTGGCAACTGCAAAATATGTTCCTCCTGGCCACAATGTCGATCCTTCCTTGCTGAGAAAGATGATTGGGCACTGCGTAGGTCTAATATGCCCCTCGCTGCCTCTGCGTTGACCCTCCTACTAGCTCAAAATGATGACACAGGCTCTCTATGTCACTTCTTCTATGCTGCTTCTACTCTGGAACAACGTTGTCTCTCGGGACAACTGCTACTACTACAAATTCTTCAAATTACTGTTGGTGCCTTCAGTTCTCCTGTGATCTGCAACCCTCTGATACCATGTTGAAATTTCTAAGTCTGACACGTTAGAAATCCCTACTGCATTATCTGGCTTATTTTCTCCTACTTGTTATTTTCATTAACAAGTTATTTATAAATATAAATATCGAAAATAAACACAAATGCAGCCTTAACACATATACAGATTAGCAATTGAAATAACTGAGACAAACACACAAGGGACACCGTTAATTTTGGACAATCGTCCCCGGAAAAACCGAATGCGGGAAAACCAGTGCAGCAGTTCTAAGGGTTTTATTATTATGCAGTTTCTGAGTACAACTAGAGTGCAAGAAATGACTCACCCAACAGAGATTTTCTTGGTAGTAGTACCTCTCCTCGGAGACAGACATTCTAGCTGATTAGACACCGGATGAATGATCCCACAGCAACTATGTCAGCTCCTCAGTGGGATAGCGAAAGCTGCTCCAAGCTTCTCAGTTGCTCTGTGTCACTCTCCAAAGATTGCGCCACCCTCTCAGCTCCAGTCTGCCCCACGAAAATTCCTCAACGCTACCTCTTGGCCCTGCGTCAGCTCCGCTAGCCTCTGCGCAGCTACTGCTGCCTCTGCATCAGCCACTTGGCTCTCTGCGTCAACCCTCTGCCCCTCTGCGTCACCCACGTTGGCCTCCACAACTTTTGCGTCAGTCCTAGCTACCTCTGCGTCAACCTTCCCAAGCTCTGTGTTGTCTCTCTAGCACTACTTCTACCTCTCTGCTATGTACTCTCGGCCTTCTGCCGAACTGCCCCTCGCTGCAACAGATCACTAGTTCGATTCTCTCAGCAAACCTTGTTCCAGAAAATCGAACTCACTGATCAATATGGTGTAGCTCCAACTGACCCTCAAGCCTCCTCTTATACTTTTCCTGTTGAGTCTTCAACGGCCGAGATTAAGTCCCTAATCAACGGCTAAAATTAGATTTGGCTTGATCCATATCATTTAGAATATTCTCACTCAATTTTATATTAATACCCACTAATATTTTTATTTTCCTACGTTTAGACTTAGGAACTCTATTAAAAATATTAATTATTTTAATATTGTAGGAATTTACAGGGTAAGTTCCTCAGATAGAACACCAGAAGGACACCGCTCACAAACAGATCACAGATCAATACCACAGTATTTTGACGTGGTTAAAACCCTCAGAGAGGGAAACAGTCCACGGCCTGCGCCAACGTGGCTACTACAGGCAATTTATTAATAAAAGAATGAAAATTTACATAAGCTTCTCTTATGCACGGTTAACCTACAAATGACCCTCCATGCGCTTTAAATAGAATTCATGGACCAATCGGGTGTCAAGCCACGGATCAAGTGTCGGTTATACCGAGGAGAGAATGAACCGTCGGATCACTACATATCGTGACCGTCAGATTGTAAGTTACAAAATGTACAACGGTAAAGAAACACACTTTACCTA
>APFE031744805.1:0-59735 GCA_000404065.3 Pinus taeda | reverse complement strand
AAAAACGAACCTTATGGCTCGAAGTTAGCTTTACCCAAAAAACTAAATATTAAAAAAAAATTGAACCTTGCAGCTCAAAGTTAGCTTTAGCCGAAAAACTAAATATTTTTCTCAATGTTTCTGAATTTTCCGAGATCACACTAAGGTGCAGGGAAAAGAGCATACGCATGAGAAAAAATCATTCCTTTCTGTTTCTGATTTGCCCAGATTGCACAGAGTCGCAGGGAAAAGAGCATACACAGAAATGAAAGGTATAGATCCGGTTTAAAAAAAGCTAAATAAATCGAAACCGAAATAAGCAGAGAGAAAATAACAGTAAACTGCAAATAAAGACTGTATACCTCCAGATCTTAAAAATGACGTAGATAGGGCTACCGGAAACCTTTTTACGTGAAACGAAAGGGGTTCCTCACTGGAACAGATGCTCCGAACACAACAGAGCAGTCCTCTCGGCCCGAAAGCAGTTAGAAACAGTAGATCTAGGAAACGACAGCCGCATGCAGTTCTATCGGCTTCGGATTTGGATCACCAACGGACGCGGCCCTCAAATAGCTCTGATACCATGTAGGAATTTACAAGGTAAGTTCCTCAGACAGAACAACAGAAGGACACCGCTCACAAACAGATCACAGATCAATACACCAGTATTTTGACGTGGTTAAAACCCTCAGAGAGGGAAACAGTCCACGGCCTGCCCCAACGTGGCTACTACAGGCAATTTATTAATAAAAGAATGAAAATTTACATAAGCTTCTCTCATGCACGGTGAACCTACAAATGACCCTCCATGCAATTTAAATAGAATTCATGGACCAATCGGGTGTCAAGCCACGGATCAAGTGTCGGTAATACCGAGGAGAGAATGAACCGTCGGATCACTACATATCGTGACCGTCGGATTGTAAGTTACAAAATGTACAACGGTAAAGAAACACACTTTACCTAACTCTATACCTAACTCTATACTAGACCAAGTTGAACTTAACTATTCCTATGTGTCGGAATATCCTAACAAATATCTCTCCAACCGGGTGGAATTTCCCCAAATGATTTATGGGTCTTGAAGATCATAGGTGCCTTAGCCTCACCACCAATTTTCATGGCTAGAGCACATCCGATGCTACCACAAATCAACATGGTGCACCCTCATTCATCGACAAAAATTTTGGAGACAGCAAGGCACCCCTTGCCAAGGACTAGATACAAGAGGGTCAAGACATTCTCAGGCTACTCAAGGAGAATATTCAAGTTGCTCAAAATTGACAAAAGATGTATGCAGACCAACACCAGATAGAACATGGCTTTGAGGTAGGAGATCTTGTTTTCTTGCAATTGCAGCCTTATAGACAGACTACAATCAAGAAGAGTGGGGCAGAGAAATTGAAGCCAAGGTTTTATGGACCTTACAAAATTCTCCAATGAGTGGGTGAAGTGGCATATGAGTTGGAGCTACCGAGTGATAGTCGAATCCACAATGTATTCCATGTATCATGCCTCAAAAAGGTTGTAGGCCAACAGGTCAACACCTCTGTCGAGTTGCCCTCATTAGATGAAGGACAATTACAAATGATTCCGAAAAAAATCATGGTCTTTCAGGAAAAGAAGTTAAGGGGAAGAGTAATTCCAGAATACCTCATCAGATGGAAGAATTTACCTGAGGAGGATGCAACATGGGAAGGAGAATGAATTCTGCAACACCCGAATTTGCAATTGCTTGAGGGAAAGCAATATCGGGCTGGGGAAACTGTGATGTCCTCAACGAATTGAGGACCAATGGAATTAGTAGACTATTCGTCTCGGTAGGCTATAGTCCTTCAAAAGGGGGATAAAACCCAAAACACCCATTGTTGGACAAGTTTTGGGTAAGCTGGGCAAAAAAACCCAAATCTGGGGCTTTGAGTAAGACACACTCAACCAATTAAGAAAGTGAAACCCCTTAAGGAAGTCTATAAATAAAAGAAGGATTGGAATCATTTGGAGGCATCAAGTGTAGATCATGTCATCTGTCTTTGAGCTTTGGCTCCGAGGCTTTTAAGACCCCTTTCTCTTGTCAATTTCGGTGGTGAAAGATTCCACCCTAATTGACTTTTCTTCTCTTTTTCTCTCTGTTCTGGCACAGGAATTCTTTGAAGGGAAAAAAGAATTTTCTGATCTTCGTTTCCTCTGTTGAAAAGGGTTTTGTATGGGTTAAAGAACCCTCTCTCGACTTCTGTGCAGAGCACAAGTATCTTTCTTGAGACAGCAGGGCATTCTGGGTGTCATTTCTGTAACAGTGAAATCCCTGGGCATGATTTTTTGCGACAGTGAGTTTTCTGGCATGGTTCCCTGAGGCATCAAGTCATTCTGGACATCTTTTCTGTGGCAGCAAGGCTTCTGGGCATGATAGCGAATCATTCTGGGCAATTTTCTGTGGCAGCGAATCTTCTAGGCAATTTTCCTGTGGTAGCAAGTCACTCTGGGCACCTTTACTGTGGCAGCAAGTCTTCTGGGTATAATTTCTTGAACCAAGAGCTATTTTGGGCATCATTCCTGTGTCAGCAAGTCATTCTGAGCATGACTTCTGAGGCAGCGAGGTCTCTAGTAGCTGCGTTGTGAAGAGGCAGGACAGTTCGTTAGGGTTGCGAGTTGGAAAGGCATTTGCTCCAGGTTAGCAAGGGACCCTGTGAAGCCGAAAAGTGCCAAGCGAAGTTGACATGCTAGGCTGATAAGGACGTCCATTCTGTGGTTACAAACACCTTCTTAAAGCACGCTGCCTGTGGAGCACCAGATCATTCAGGAAAAGAATAGTTAGGGCTTATTTCATTGAATTGCGGAATCTGTTATTTCAGTTAGTCGTCTAAAGAATTGACTAGAGGGATTTTTTGGTACCCATTGGATACTAGTGTTTAGTACCAGAAGCTGTAAAGACTCAAGAATTTATGTTTGGAATTGCATTGCTGAGTTTGAAAACATACCGTTTGAAGTGGGACTGTAATTAATCAACTGAATATCTGAGTGACACTTGCATCAACAAACCCTAGCAAAACAGCTAGGGCAAAAATTTTGCTCGCACATTACAGTTGTGCCCTCATTATGACTGCAATCTGCTGCCCACACGTAGATAGTTGGTAATACTGTAGTTGCGCATCCACAGATCTTCCTGCTAAAGTAGATTCTGTTGTGTACAGCTATGTTTTTAGAAGAACACAATTTGAGCAAACAAGGAGACCTAAAACTCCCTCTTTATGATAAAGGTGTTCTCTACAAAACAAGATACTATCACAACATCTCGAACCTCCCTTCTACTAGGGGCTTCAAAAGAATGTTGACCACATGTGAATCCAAAGGAATGTAAACCAAGACCACTGCTCCCTTCTGTACACTAAAATCTCTTCAGGATCTTCAAGGTGTAAATCCTATGTACAAGGAAAACTTCATCCACAATCTACCAACCTCCTATGTCCTTCATGTCAACTTCATTGGTTAGAATCTTCTTACACCACAACATAAGCTGTTTGGGACTTCTCGCAATGATAAACTCATCTGTATGTAGGGCCATGATAGGTGGATCAACTCTATCAAATAAAGGAATAAAATCTGAATTCATGGATATTTCACCCATGCACCTCAAAACCCTTGGCAACTAAAGCACAACAATCAACAAGATTAACTCTCTCTTTCTAAGAGAATCCTTTCACAGCTGGAGTAAGCCTCCCATCAAGGTCGATTCACTCTTTTTGAGAGAGTTCTTTGGTAACAAACATGTCTTAGGACTCTTTACATTCATGGAATCAAACACTGGTTGCATCATGGGTTTCAAAATTATTTCCACAAAGTTGGAAGGACACTCCTACAACATGGAATTCTACCATACTTGCACTAGTGGATTAGCAATTAGCCTGTAAAGGCCACCATAATCACAAACTCCTCTCACCAAAACTCGAACAAGTTTAAGACTGTCTTCTAATGATCACTTGATGACCATCAAACTCGGCCATGCATTGAAGATTTGTCCAGCAAGAAACTGAAAGAAGACTCTTTGTTAAACTAGGTGCTGAAAATGGTTGTTACTGATGTCAAAGGCTGTCCAAATGAAGGAGAAAGTTACATAGTCAACTAACACATTTCGATACCTTTCCGACAATATGTGGCACACCTTCTAAATCCTCACGGTTGAGGAGAAATTAATTTAATAATCCTGGCTTTGCATAAATCGGCCCAGCCAGTGGACAAGTCGGCCTACTTTAGGGGCCAAATTCACTATAAATAGGTGTTGAGGAAGAGAGGTTTAGACCATCAATTTTGGGTCTGTTTTAGGCAGCAAAGGAGAAGTCTAAGATAAGGCTGAGCTGAGGAAAGAGTGCCAATCCGAGTTGAGGGTGAACTGAGGGAAGAGTGCCAAGTTTTACCACAGTGCCGAGCTGAGGGAAGAGTGCCAAATCGACACAGATCTGAGCTGAGAAAGAGGAGAACCATGTTGTGACAGGGCCAAGCTAAGAAGCAGTAAGCTGGTGGACTGCCGAATTGTTAAGAAAGGTTGGGAAATTTTCTTTTATTTGTGTTTTTATTCTTGGCTGTTATTGGAGGCCAAGCCCTGTTTATTTAGACCACAGGCCTGTATGGCACCTTAAAATGAAGGACACCAGATATGTAACAGCTAACTAAGTGCTGGAACAAGAAGGAAAAAGGTAGTATGGCTACAAGCTGCCAGGAGGGCAGATCTTGCTCTGAACAGACAATAAGCCTAAATATTGACAGTGATCAGCAAAGTACTAAGCCGAGTTGAGTTGCAGACAATCCGTTTGAATTGACAAAATAGTCTATGCAACTAACTATTGGGGTTTGTCAAGAAGGGGCAGATGAAGCCAAACCTTGCTCAAGAATGTCTACTACTACACTAGTCCTTGTGAGAATTCTGTGGTGACCACATATATTTGAAGGCTGGGTCTTGAAGATTTTAACCCTATAGAGATAATACCTACAAACAACTTCTTAAAAACAGAAAAGATACAAAGGCAATGACAAAAAATATGCATAGATTTTTCTCCTGGAATCCAAAAACGGGAAAACCGGATTGATTTTTCATTATGTTCCTTTACAAGGTTGTAAGACATTTATATACATGGTGTAGCATTCATAAACGCCCAATCCATTAACCCTGGAATAGAATATAACCAAGTTGAAAAGCCAAGCCAATTTAATGAGCAGAGAAAGGGTATAGAAAAGACAAGTGGCTATTTCTAGGGTTGAAAGTGCAAACCTAAGAGTGGCATGGTTGGGTGACAACTCCTACTGAGGAAAGGCAATTTGTGTATACCAGGAGATGTCAAGTATCTTGAATAAGCAGGTTGGTGTCTACAAATTGCTGAGTTGGTGCTTAGCTAAGAGGATTACAGTCTCCTATAGGTTGGTGCCTACAAAAGTTGTTGAGTTGGTGTTCAACTAGGGGACTGAAATCTCCTGTAGGTTGGTGCCTACAAAAGCTGCAAGGTGCTTACTTTGTACGAGGAAGTTTACAAAAGATTTACAAAGATAAATTGTATAAGTGTTTCTTATACAAAGATCTGTGTTTCATGATTTACGTGCATCAAATGTTTTAAAAGCTAAAAATTGTTAATAGCAACGAAACATTGATTCACCCCCCTCTCAGTATTTCCAACACTCCATTGTCCACATGCCACCCAACCCTAGAAACAATGTTAACGGAAAGGCGCATTACCATGGTGAAAGCCCCTCTCAGTATTTCCAACACTCCATTGTCCACATGCCACCCAACCCTAGAAACAATGTTAACAAAAAGGCGCACTACCATGGAGAAAGTTATCTCAAGTGTAGATGCTAACTCAATAGATCCAATGAATGTTTATGGGCTCCCTACAAAATCTTGTTGTTGTTGCTTGGATTTCTTTCTCTCAAGATAGTAAGATGGGTCATGACCCATTTGTGACACTTGAAACGCCTCACATCACAAAATTATTTCTCTCCAAAGGTCCTAACAATTTGATTCTTCCTCCTTGCTCTTCTAACCCCTCCCAATTCCTCCTTTCTTACTACGCTTCTTCATCTTGCTAATGAGGGCTAGATTCTACTCTTCCTCCTCTATACCTACAATTATATCCATTGTCGTATTCTCTAAGACAAAATATCCCCTAGCTTTTCAAAGGTAGGAAAGCTTATCTTAGGCACAGACACCTTAGACAAAAGGTTGCCAAGAAGATGAAAACCCATTCAATGTTATGGCTACAAACTCTGCACTCTCGACCTCTTCTCCAATTGCTACAAGTTGATCACAGAGTTTGGCAATCTTCATCAAATAATTGGCCACAATATCTATCTTGCTCATCCATGTGAATCTCAGCCTATTCCTCATAAACATCTTCTATTTGATGTTCACTGTAATATAGAGTGACTATAGCATCAAATATATGTCTTTGTCGATCTACCATCTCTTGTCCCTCTCTGGATTTCTTCTTGAAGGCAGTCACTTCAAAACCTTTCCCAACTGGGAAAATTTTCTCTGCCACTCACTGCATCCTAGAAACCAGACTATGACTTATGGAGTCCCAAAAGCGCAAGACTCACAAGGTCTTTTTATGCTACTATCTCGCCTACACCACCTAACTCATCCCGAACCTAAGTGAACTTTGAAAGATATGTAATGATGGGCTCTCCTTTGCTCATCTAGATACTTCTTAGCTTCTCTTTGAGATCTATCTTCCTCACATCACTGGAACCCTGATACAAATCTAAGATGGCTTTAAACATCTCACATGTTGTCTTCTTCCCATGGAGATGAGGGATAATATGGTCTTTGACCCCCTCTAGAACGATCCTCCTCACCATGCTATCATTATTGTTATGTCGGGCCAATTATTGGGGATCTTGAAGTGGCATATAGCCTGCTTTATAAACTCGAGCACCCCATTATCTTCCAACACTACTAATATCCACTCATTCCATGAGCAAAAGTTAGAGGCTCTCTCTAAATAGTGATCTTCCCTCAATCCTTGGAACTCCATCCTACTTATCTAAAGAATTGCTCTCCAAAACTTTAGCGCAACCCTTTCCAATTGATCTGCACTGTTCACTAATTGATCAACTTGGTGCTAGTCTTTATGCTAATCTTTGCTCTCATACCATGTTAATTTTCCATAAAACTCTGCAACTAAGTGAATAATTGAAAACAAGGCAACCAGTATTAAAACCAAATTTACTTTCACCAAGATACAAAGTTTCTTAATTGATAGTAGCGGAATATAAACATAGAGATAAAAACACAATCACACAGATCGCCACACTTGATTTCTCAGGAAATCCGACTGGGAAAACCCGCTTCTTTGTTGTAGTATTTTATTATTAGAGATTGAGCAATTGAATCTCTTACTAAGCAATCTGTCACACTGAGAACACACTTGTTCTCTTGCTGAACTAGCTTGGACTCACCCTACAAACACCTAATGCCCCTACTCCTACTTCCTTGCGCAGATCCTGGCCCTATTTCCTAGCACATATTTGCCTCCTATTTCTTAGTGCAAATCTACCCTATTCTTTAGCACAAGAAAGCCTCCAAAATATTGCGCACTACCTCCTCCAAGATACGCACCTAGAAGCAAAGATGATCTCACGCAAACTTGTGCACTCAATAATGAATAATACATGTGCCTTCGTCCTTCTTGTATAGATTCGATCCATTCTAAAATAGGCAAGTACAAATTTAGAACTTGAGTTGTGATTGACAAGTTAACTGAATCGAATTGGTTCTCTCTCCAATCATCACTTAAGTTATAATGTGTCCTTCCTTTAATCAATAATTGAAGTCCCAACTCATCCTAAACTAAACTCGTAACTACCACTCAATCCTGTAGTTAAACTGAAGAAGGGTCTACGTAACTGATCCTCCAACACTACGCATGAACTGGAGTCTAACTCATGATTGGCATCATGCTAAGAGAAGGACAACTCGTGGCCTTTCTACCTAAGGCACAAGCCAGAGAAGACCTTCCACGCAACAATTTTCAACATAGTCACATGGTTCAAGTTCGACGAGTTTAAACTTCGACAAAAGTTCAGCATTCTAAATTTTGACCATAAAAATACGGCATTATATTTGTTAAATTTTGGTATGTTCTATGCTTAAGAGCAATTTACTTCAATTTTTCTTATTAGCCCAATATCGATATCCAGATTAGCAATCACATCAGCATGAAAGTAAAATGCAGATAGAACATAAACATAAACAGTAGAAGACAAGCCAAGACAAGAGGACACAAGATGTGGCACCAACCAGGGACAAACCCCAATGTGGGGAAACCCTTAATCAAATCTTCTTTAGTCTTCAATAGTTCAGTAGAGATAGAGATAGAGTACAACGATTTAAAGTCACTACTGACTTGCCAAATAGGAGATCAGACATCAGAGATCTTAACCATGAGGATGACTTCAATAAAATTACAGTTCTAGCACCAAGGGTTGAAGATTTCTATACAGCAGATGTTAGCCCTAAAATTGCTTCACCAATCACCTAGAGTATTGTGGATTTCCTTCCACAAGGCCCTCCTTCCTTTGTTACATCACTGTTTATATCAAAGCTGCAAGTTTGACACCCTTTACATGCTCCAAAGACTGGTGTCTTTTCTTGGCAAAACTGGTCACTGGTTAGGGCATCATGGTATACTGCAGCCTGCACCAACCCTGAAACATACACCCAAACAACCTCCTTACACTGCGGCTTGGTCTCTCCTCTTTGTAGTTGTCCTACGCAAGAGTATAGGGCTAACACCAACCCTTATACTCACCCAACAACCCATTGTTTAGGGCTCAGTCTCCTTGCAATCCTTCCTGTGCAATCCGTCGTCCAAAACAGTGTCGAACCTTGCCTTAACTCAGTCACGACAGAATTGCGGCTTCCCTTTTCTAACTATCTTCCCTCTCCTAAACTTGGCCTACTATCCAACAAACTCGGCCCTAGAATTCAGCCCTATTTTGTACATAAAACAGTCCCTCAACCCAATCTAGACTCATGTCCAGCACTCGGCCTCCAAACAAACCTGTCCACACTTTCCTGAAGCAAACCTTCTTCCACATTGTCCCTTGACCTCGCCTTGTTGTGGCTAGGGATTGCACTTCACTGTTGATCAGGGCTCTTTTGTTGCTGATAGATCTCCCTCCATGACTGCGGCTAGGTCTCCTTTGACTGTGGGTAGGGCACCTTTAACTGCGGCTATGTCTCCTTCAAGACTGCAGCTAGGTCTCCCTCTTGACCTTTCTTTCCACCACGTCCTCTTCGTGAGAAGACAAACCCAAACGAGTGGAGAGAGAAATCAAGAGTGATGTGTGTCTCAAATGACTTGAGGTCTCCTCTATTTAAATGCAACGTTGACGTTGAGCTTGGGGTAATTTGCTTGTTGGCCGACCTTGACAAATTGCCAATAATACAAATAAATTTATATCTCCATAAATACATGTCGGGATCGAATGATCTTTAGATCAATCCTACACCTCTCGGAGAGAGGAATCCAAGAAAAATATCAACTGCCATAAATAAGATGACCCACATGGAGTTTGGCCCTAGTTGCCAATTTTAACACTCCCTCTCAACTAAGGAGAACTCCATCTACGAATCCATCTGTTAGTCGGTACTATCTCTGCCATCAATGCAGTGCCTTGAACTGCTCTGTTCTGCTCTGCTCTGCTGAACTATGAAGAAAAGGTGATCGAGAATGTATCATACCATTCTCTACTGACCCGAAGTCAGTCCCATATAAAGAGTGTCTCATACCACTCTTACTGATCCAAAATCAGTTCCCAATAAAGAGAGAGTCTCATACCACTCCTATTGACCCGAAGTCAGTTCCATTGATCCCAAATCAATATAGGTCATCCTAGCATAGGGAGTATGATAGTACACGATGCGTCCATCAGAAGTACTATGGTCCCTATCCTCATTTCCCTACTCATTGGCCAGATGAGAGGTACTTCCCATGAGTCCCAGACTGCATGGGTAGGATGTTTCAGCGGGAGAAGGATGAACCACTCATCTTGCCTACATGTCGCCATGGGGTATCCCATGATAAGGTTGAACCACTCACCTTGTACACAACAAATCACTAGGGGAAGGCTGGACCACTCACCCTATGATTATGTCTCAGCAGGAGAAGGATGAACCCCTCATCCTGCCTACATAGCAAACCACTAGGGGAAGGCTGAGCCACTCACCCTATGGTTGCTCATCGCTCCAAGAAGTACCCCAAGCCCCCCGGAGCTCCTAGATCTCAATGTCCATATCATACAGGACCCTCATAAGAGGGTCTCTACACGACTCCTAGTCGTTCTCGGAAAGTCAAGAATTTGACCTTTCCCAAGGGCTTCGTCAGAATATCGGCGACCTGTTCATCAATCCCAATGTGATGGATCCTTATTGCTCCTCACTGCACCATATCCCGAATAAAGTGGTACCTGATGTCTATGTGCTTGGAGTGATCATGAAATACGGAATTCTCTAACAATCGGATCCCACTCTGGTTGTCGCAGAGGATCACAATGGTATCCAGCACGTGTCCAAACAGCTCACTGAAGAGCTTCCTCAACCAGAGCTTCACAAGAGGCCATACTCGCAGCTATGTATTCGGCCTCAGCGGTGCTCAAAGCAACTGACTTCTGCTTCCTGCTCATCCAGGATATCGAAGCAAAACCCAAAGAGAAACAGCACCGAGAAGTGCTCTTGCAATCCACCGCACTATCTTCCCAATCAATGTCAAAACAACCATGCAGCCTCACATCTTTGGTAGTGTTTCTTAGTCCATGAGTGATTGTGCCCCGAATATATCTCTGAAGATTCTTGGCACCAATCCAATGTGAGTGATGAGGCTCAACCATATATTGGCTCAACGTGTTAACTGCAAAACATATATGCAAACGGGAGTTCACCAAGAACATCAATGCTCCTATGAGTTGACGATACTCAAAAGCATTTCCCAATTCGGGTCCGAAAGCACTACCGCATAACTTCTTGAAGTTAAGCTCCATCGAGGTAGTCATGGGCTTGCAATCCACCATCCCAAATCTTTCCAATATCTTCACAACATATTTTCCTTGAGATAGGAAAATTTCTCCAGGCTTTTTCCAAACCTCCAACCCTAGGAAGTAGTGCATCAGTCCTAGGTCCTTCATTTCAAATTTCGAATCCAACTCCCTCTTATGTTTGTGAATGGGAGGATTTGCACCTATCAGAAAGAGGTCATCAATATAAAGCACCAGTATGAGTGATCTATCATCTTCAACCTTAAAGTAAAGGTTTGGAATGGCTTCACTTCTAGTGAATCCTAGATTCATCAGATAGATATCGATCCTCTCATACCAAGCCCGAGGTGCTTGCATCAACCCATAGAGAGCTTTCTTCAACCTGCATACATGAGCTTCCCGGTCATGAACCTCAAACCCCTTGGGTTGTTCCACATAGTCTTTAAAGTGACTAGACCAGGTGTATACTTCATCCTTCCAAGAGCTTACGGGCATCATACCAGATATGTCGAAGTAGACCAATTGCAATATATTTGTGGTCTTGCTATTACTTGAGGGGAATGGTCCCCTTGTAAGTTTTCCTTCGGCACATACACCTTCATGCTCTACTTTGAAGTCAGACATCCCTGTCACCATCTGTATCACATTGAGTAGGGCCTTACAATGAAAATGGGCAAACCTCCGGTGCCATAGTTCAGATTGTAGAGATGTGTCGCAAGACATGACCCCCAATGGACTTCCTGCAACTTGATACAACGTGCCAACATTGAACCCAAGAGTAAAAGCATCTTTAAAATTTCTTTTCCAAACATGTACCTTTCCATCGATGAATGCCACCTTGAAACCTTTATCTTCCATTGTTGAAATGGACCCCACGTTCTTCTTGAGATCAGGTACATATAGAACTTCTTGTAGATGAATCGTGTTACCCTGATTCAATTGAAAAGTTACATTCCCTACACCCTTTATGGGATAGGTGGCGTCGTCTCCAAGAATAATCTCCAAGATTGTTTCCTTCTCTATCAGATTGGAGAGCGCTTCCTTGTATCCAACGAAGTGCCTTGAAGCACCACTATCAATAAGCCAATTTCCCAAAGTGTCCAGAGGAGAGGTAATGGAGAGGGTTGATATAAGATAATACTCCTTTTGCTTATCGGAAACAATATTTGATTCTTCATACCTGGAGTTCCCTACTTTCTTGGAGGGTCGACCATTTCCTTGATGTCCTGCATTCCTTTTTCCTTTGCCATTGTACCTGTCATTCCTTCGATCATTGTTGTTAAAGTTGCCCCTGGAATGATTGTGATCATCATCATGTGATGTGTCCCTTCTATTTGGCCACTGGCATAGTGGCCAAACTTATTGCAAATAAGGCACCTACCCTTCCTTCCACCCTTAGATCCAAGCTTTCCATGAAAATGACCTTTAGTCCCTGCATTGTTTCTCCTTTTGGCATGAGCGGAGAATGCAGTAGGGTCACCTTTATCAAAAGGCATTTCTTGCTCCACCATTCTTGTTTCTTCTTGAATGCATCTCAACGTCAATTCTTCAAACCCTGGAATTCGATCATTATTGAGAATAGTGATTCTAAATATATACCACTCGGGTGGGATCCCTCCAAGGGTAGTGATAGTCAATTCCCTGTCAGATATAATTTTTCCAATCGCAAGAAGATCATTCTTGATCTCGTTGATTCTTAAGAAGTAGGATTGAATATCCTCGTCCTTACCCTTTTTAACATCCTTCAACTTATTTTTGAGAAATAGTATTTGATTTGCATCACTAACCTCCTAGATCTCCTTGGAGGTGTTCAAATCGGAGATGTAGGCCACCAGACGCTTGTCAATGGAATCTCTGATAATCTTTTTCGCTTTTACTTCACCCTTGGTGTACTGGTTCTTTGTAGCAGCTAGTGCATTTGATGGAGGCTCAGGGATATTACCCTTCACATAGTCCAACACTTCTTGTTCTTCTAATGTCAGATCAAGACACATCTTCCATCCGTGATAATCAGACTTTTCACGAAACTTGTCTTCAGCCGAGAAGTGGGATGAGGAACCCATTGAGCCTTTTGTCATTTTCCAACTATCTTCAGTGATTTCTCTTTCACTCTTGCTTGGGCTTTGTCTTCACCTCACCTCTGATACCATGTTAAATTTTGGTATGTTCTATGCTTAAGAACAATTTACTTAAATTTTTCTTATTAACCCAATATCGAAATCCAGATTAGCAATCACATCAGCATGAAAGTAAAATGCAGATAAAACATAAACATAAACAGTAGAAGACAAGCCAAGACAAGAGGACACAAGATGTGGAACCAGCCAGGGACAAACCCCAATGTGGGGAAACCCTTGATCAAATCTTCTTTAGTCCTCAATAGTTCAGCAGAGAGATAGAGATAGAGTACAATGATTTAAAGTCAATACTGACTTGCGAAATAAGAGATCAGACATCAGAGATCTTAACCATGAGGATGACTTCAATAAAATTACAATTCTGGCACCAAGGGCTGAAGATTTCTATACAGCATATGTTAGCCCTAAAACTGCTTCACCAATCACCTAGAGTACTGTGGCTTTCCTTCCACAAGACCCTCCTTCCTTTGTTGCATCACTGGTTATATCAAAGTTGCAAGTATGATATCCTTTACATGCTCCAAGGACTGGTGTCTTTTCTTGGCAAAATTGGTCACTGGTTAGGGCATCATGGTATGCTGCAGCCTGCACCAACCCTGAAACATACACCCAAACAACCTCCTAACACTATGGCTTGGTCTCTCCTCTTTGTAGCTGTCCTACGCAGGAGTATAGGACTAACACCAGCCCCTATACTCACCCAACAACCCACTGTTTAGGGCTCGATCTCCTTGCAATCCTTCCTATGCAATCCATTGTCCAAAACAGTGTTGAACCTTGCCTTAACTCGGTCACAACAGACTTGCGGCTTCCCTTTTGTAACTATTTGCCCTCTCCTAAACTCGGCCTACTGCCCAGCAAACTCGACCCTAGAATTCGGACCTGTTTTGTCAACAAAATAGTCCCTCAACCTAATCTAGACTCTTGTCCAACACTCGACCTCCAAATAGACCTGTCCACACTTTCCTGAAGCAAACCTTCCACGTTGTCCCCTGACCTCACCTTGCTGCGGCTAGGGCTTGCACTTCACTACTGATCAGGGCTCTTTTGCTGCAGATAGATCTCCCTCCATGACTGTGGCTAGGTCTCCTTTGACTGCGGCTAGGGCACCTTTAACTGCGGCTATGTCTCCTTCAAGACTGCGGCTAGGTCTCCCTCTTGACCTTTCTTTCCACCACGTCCTCTTTGTGAGAAGACAAACCCAAACGAGTGGAGAGAGAAATCAAGAGTGATGTGTGTCTCAAATAACTTGAGGTCTCCTCTATTTAAATGCAAAATTGAGGTTGAGTTGGGGGTAATTTGCTTGCTGGCCGACCTTAACAAATTGTCAATAATACAAATAAATTCATATCTCCATAAATGCATGTCGGAATTGGATGATCTTTAAATCAATCATATGCCTCTCGGAGAGAGGAATCCAAGAAAAATATCAGCGGCCATAAATAAGATGACCCATATGGAGTTTGGCCCTAGTTGCCAATTTTAACAATATTCGACAACCTTTAAATTTAAAAATTTAAAAATGTACATAATAAAATGTATTCAATATAAATAAATAACGAAAACAAAATATGACATAGAAAATATATAAATATAGTAAATTAAGCTAATTTGACTGAATTTGGACAAATTCACAAATTGCCCCTCCTCCAACGGATATAAATACAAGTGGCCTCAAGCTCATTTGGACATCACACACATCAACTCATCTCTCTCTCAATCTGATTGAATTGTACAGGTCTGAGGCAGCACTTTTTCACTCGGGTGGGCAGAAAGGAGAACGCAATTACAGGTGGATGAAAATCTGCACTGATCTGCACCTTTGACCAGCATTGACATTGACCTTTGGAGGAGAGTTTGACTTCGATTTTTCTGGGGTATCTCTGTCTCATCAGACTGCATCTTTTGGCACAAAATCTGAGGCATTTGGAGCAGTTTGACTTGGGTTGACCGTAGGAAAAATTGCAGATTTGACGGCAGAAGTCTCTCTCATTTGACTAAGCTTGACTGGGTGGTTCTGGACTGTTTTTGGCTCTATTTGACCAGCACTTCAGGCCGCACTATTTGACCTTTGACCGAGTTTGATTGGACCACTTTGACCATAGGATTGTGGACTAGTTAGGGTACATTGACTGCATTTGACCGTTGACCAGAATCGCAGATTATGACTGTTGACCAGAATTGACTTTTCTTCATTAGCATTTTGGATCTTGGATGGTTGATCTGTTGGATAAGTCAAACTTTGATTTTGACTCTTGTTTATGAATTTGGGCTCGTTGTACTCTCTGCTGAACATTTTATGACAATCTAATAGAAGAAGAATTTTCAAAGGGTTTTCCCCCTCGTGGGGTTTTTTCCCTGGTCTTTGACCAAATGGTTCTCTTGTTGAAGTTCTTGATTGTCTCCTATTTGTCATTGCATTACTGTTCTATCTTCAATTACTGTTGATTATTGGAAGAGTTAATTGTTACTGAAAAAAATTGCTTAATGAATGATTGAATTGGGCTAAACTAATTGTCATAGCATAGAACAGTGGAAAATTAACAGACAAGGTTAATCCAGTGGCTCGAGTTTGGCAACAGCAACAAGAACAGGATTGTAGAAGATTTGAAACCAGTATTATAGGATGAATAAGGTTTAGAAATCTATATAGAGCAAGAACTCGTTAAAGTCTGTAAGCTTTGTATTTGATTGGGTATATGCGCAAGGCATTCAGTAGCTTGCATTCTGACCCACCCAAAACCTCCTCGCGGGCATTCCGACAGCACTAGGTTTGGGAGCAGATCTCTTAGCATTTCTGAAATTCAGACGTATGATCAAATCTTAGTTTGAAACAGGATTTGCTCAGTGTGTCAAAGACGTCCTAAAGTTCAACATCGGGTTTGTTTGATCTGAATGTCAAATGCAATGTGCGTTTGGATCTGTGAGCGTCAAGCCACCATATGAAGAAACGTGTTTTTATATAGCTCAACCAAGTTTCGATTTGCAGTTTGTGTAAGTCAACTCGCATAATAGAAGCATCAAAGACAGGCCAGTAGTGCGGAATTAAGCAATACAGTTTAGTAGCATATAGATCTCATAACCTATGGAACTTGTAGACTGTCTGTTGGGGATTGTCCCTCAGCACAGATTAATAGTTAAACTACTGTATGATCATGTGGCAAATGGTTGAAGTATTATAATGTGTGCGAATTGGATTTTCTTAATTGTTGAATTAATTCAGGGAACGTTGTTTGACATTAGTGCTACTTACAATCATAGTGGATGAGTCGCAGAAATTGCATTATGGATAAAATTACAGTACTGATTCATATTTTGGTTGCATAATCTATACGAAGTCCCTCTAATACCCTAGCGTAAACTAGGGAAAATTTTCACTGCCTCATTACACAGGTCACTTGGACTTCCCCCCCACGAGACTGGGCCCAAAGACGTCCTTCTACCTTGAGCATTTCCTAGAGTTACAGAATGGCATCATCATTTTGTCCCCCTTACATGCACAGACATTGGATGAACTCACTCAGAATTCCTTTGAGCAACTCTGAGTTGGTTCTCATCAACTCCAAGCAGAGACTCACCGCCATATACCAATATCTGATAGAATCTACCAGTTGTCCACCTTCAGGAACCAGAGACAAAGCAGCACCTCATCTTTTGGTACCCCCTATACTACGAGTTCAGAGGGTGCCACCACTACCTCTATACAATTCAGGAGGATCCCTCTCCGCATTTTTTCAGTATCCTGACCAAAGATGCCTAGCCCTCTTCATCAAGGAGATATTCAAACCATTGTTTCAATCATCACAAGTTTATCACAAAATCACGATTTTTTGGCCTAGCTGATGTTTGCCAATTTTTACCGATATTTTCTCGATCTCTACAATTTTTTGGTTTTCCAAACCCTTACCGATGTTACCCCAATGTTGATGTTTTAACATTGATTCAAACAAAGATCTCAGATCCTACATGGCAACATGCCCATCCTCACTCGGGGACAATTCAATCGATCACATCATATTTCCAGATTGATCCCGCTGTTCAGAGCAACAAACAACAAGCTGAGTTCCAGAATATTTCAGATAGTAGGACAATGAGACTTTGAGTCTCCCCTCAACCCTCCCCCCCATTTTGCAAGGCCAACCAATATCCTCAAGACCATTGCAAACGTGTCGAACAGCACGTCAATTCGCTTACACCCAGAGTGTCAAAAGGATTCGTACCAGACAATTCCCTAGCCCCGACAAAACAGCCAAAGACTTATCTTGAGCTTATTTCCTTCAGCCTTGGGTGCTAAGAGTATCCCTCGCTCATACATCCCCCCCAAAAAAAAGTCATGCAGCCAGATACCTCTTTGAATCCATAAGATGGCGAGCCAATGCCACTAGCACCCCCTTGCCATCAACTCTCAGACTCAGACATTCTTGACATCATTGATCTCCAACATTGGGCTTATTCACTTAGTCTTTTGCATCACCGGGGGGCTTTTGATACGGATACATACATGTTTTTGAGGTTGTCCTATTAGTGTATCCTTCTTTGCTTCATTTTATCCTACATTTAGCTTTGGCATTTTCTAGGAGTTGCATTTGCACTCCCACATTGTCTTCGTATTGGATGTATCCTTCAGTCCCATTGACCTACTTTTGTAGTCATTCATTGGACATTAATAAAATTAATTTATCTTATTAGATTTTTTTTAATTTATTCCACCTGGCGATTTCTTCAATTTCTAGATTTTTTTTTCACTTTAATCCCCTTGTCTGCCAATTTTTTATTGATTAATTTTGATTTTTCCCAATCCTTTTCAATTTTCTAATTTGGTGACCCCCACCAAGTTATTCCCAAGACTAAATTTTTCATCAATATGGAATACTTGATGTGAAGCAAAAGTGAAAAAAAAAATCATTAGTAATCATTCTGCACCCATGGCAATGTACAGGAAATATGTCACTCTAAAACTTCTTTAGTATGTATAGAGTCGAGACTAGATTTGCATCCTCTTTTATTATGTCACAGTGTCCCTCCTAAATTTGTGTGAATCACTTAGAGGCAGCGGAATGAGCATAGGTAGAATAGATCCAGGACCAGTTAATGGTACAAAAGTTGAGGACCTATTTATCAGTTCCTCATCTAATGAGTTTTGGAGGAAGAAGCAGACAGTAACAATAATTAGTACCTATTGTCCGTGTCCTTTGCATATTTGATAGTATCCAATCATCACACTTGGGTTAAGCTTATGTCAGTATGAACAAGTTGAGGGAGCGCTTCAAAAAAAGCTATATGGAAAACATCCTAGAATTGACCTAGATATTAGATGTGAGGTGTGGGATCTTCTCTACGAAGGTCGAAGTCGTTTCATATTCTTATTCATTTGGTGATATTCCTACCAATCTAAAATTGTTTCATAAGAACAAAAATAAACCACAGAAAATTTTATCACTAAGTAATACAATTCTAATGATCCAACACAACCATTTAGGGTCAATTTGAGAACTTGAGAAAATACTTGAGATTAGTGGGTCAATTTGCAAGTTTTTATTTCATTTTTTACCAACTCATCGGAGTAATCTCGTTCCATGTCTTTTCTCATGGAATATTAAAAAAAAAGAAACTCTAGTGTCAAATGGATCTAACCCTGGCAGTTGAGACAAAGTGTTATCCTCCTTGTTGAATTTTGTAACTGTGGTCGATCTTCATAATGTATTTTTTTATCATTTATGTATTTATTAAAGCATGTTCTTCATGCTCAAAAAGAAAATTTTAATATTTATATTTGTCAAAAGAAAATTAGAAGGCATGTTCCTCATGACCTTCTCAAAAAGAAAATTTAAAATTTCGGTTTATCGCTCCACAAGAAGACCAAGTCGGCCCTCTTCCCTGTCAAGTCGGCTCAGCCCTAAAGAGACACCTTTTCAAACCCAAAAAACACTATATTTAAGGTCATTCAACCTTCCTCAAAATGGCAATTCGAATCTCATCAGATAAAGCATATTTCTGCTCCTTCAAGCAAAGAAGTCAAGGAGAAGGCGGCCAGAGGCAGAAGATGATTGATTTTTCTCCTCCCACGTGTGACTAAACATGGAACGGATTCTTCTGTGGTATCTTTTTGTAAAGAAGTCTGAATTTACTGTGGAAGAGAGAGACTTTGACTGTGTAAGCAGTGGTTTTTGAGGGTTGACTTGGCTTCTTGGTGGACTATTGATCTAATCATCTCGTTTATCATTTTTTCTATGACTTTGATGTCTCTCTTGTTGAATTGGTTCTATAAGGAAAGGATTGTTGGGTTTTTCCCCCATGTGGGTTTTCCCAGGGTAATCTCTTGTGTTCTTTTGTGGTTGTCTCTCTATGATCATACTAGCATTTTTAATTTTACTGTTGACATTTTCTGTGCAATTGCTTTATGATGAATAATAAATATAATAAAAGATTAACCTAAGATAAGATCATAAGAAGTAATTGTCTGTCGAGAGGATCCCTCAAAAATCCATATGGTATCAGAGCTGGGTATGAGAGCAGCCTTAAAACAATCAACTTGTTTATCAGTCTAAGTTCTGAATAGAAAGGCGTAGATCCTAAAGAGAACAAGAGTTGTTTTTGTGCCCTAAATCAAAGAATCTCTATGATGGTTAATTCAAAAAGCCTTTGAATCTCAGATTTGCCTCAGAAAGTTTGATCAAAATCCATTCTTAAGCCTGTAACAAGATCAAAGCATATTATAAAGGAAGATTGAATTATTAGTGAGGTTAGCTCAAATAAACCTCAGAATTTGTGACAGTTCTCAGGATGGCCGAGAAGGCCTCAGGATGTCCAAAGGAAGGCCGAAGAGCCCCAGCATAACATCCCCTATCTCCAAGTAGTCTCAGACACAAAAAGGGTATTCACTCCTGTTATGAGAGCTCTTATTATTGGTACAGTAATTGTTAGAAGGAACTAGAGCCAAGCCACTTAAATTCTTAAGAAGACAAACTGATCCGGGAAACAAGCTAGCTAAATTGTCTGTTGGAATGAATGTTTTAGTTTAAAATATGTTCTGGACAAGGTCTGAGAGAAGATACTCAATCAAGTTATTTTGACTTTGATTTGATAAGTCAGTATCCAATCTGAGTAAGCAATCTAAGGAGTAGCATTGCAATAATTAAGATTCTTCAGAAATAAAGGTCGAAGAATCTCAAAAATGCTTCAGCTTCAAGGAATCATCTATAGTCTAAGTGTATTGCAAGGTATGTTTTTACTACTCTTAATGATTTTCGTCAAAGTCAAAATTCTTCTTCCGAAATAGTCACAAGAATCAATATCAGGAAGTTTAGAAGGCCTTAACTCTGGAAGTATAAATTGAAATGCCTCTGGGCTAATCTCAGAAAAGGTCGAAAGACTTCATCAAATAACCTCAGGAATATCACAGTTTGTTTTTTATTAAGACCATGTCGACATACCTTGAGAAGTCTTGAACTTGTGGTTAAAGCAAAGGAATCCCAGAAGGTCAAGACTCAAAAGTCATCAAGAAGTCTCAAATGCAGGTCACCATTGTTCAAGCATCTGGAGGAAGATTTGTTGTTACTATGATTCTAAAGAGGAATTGATAGCTCAAGTCATATCTAGAATTTAAGGGCGAGTCCCTTAAACTTTTTAAGGATCCAAGCTTGTATCACTTCAAAGAATCAAAATCATTGTAAGTCAAAATTTTCTATTGCCTTGAAAGCTATGTAGATCAGTCTGAGTCATTAGTTTTAACTTTTAAGGTTGTACTATATTGCCTTTAGAAAGTCTTTGCGACTGTCTGGATCAGGAGAAGTCATTCATAAGCATTGCAATAAATCTTGAAGTTCAGCTACAATCCAAGGTTTGATCTGAGAGATTGAATTCAGTGAAACACTGAAGATGCAAGTCTATGATGCTATATACTCAGTAATATGTTGCACAGTTATAAGTATAACCGCTTTAAATAAGACATGGTGCAATGTCACTGTGATATGTCTTTTCTCATAATTAAATATTGGGTAATTACAATGCTCTAGGGTTTATGGACAAAACCCTAGGTTTGAACCTAAATAAACATTTCCACTGAAAAACATAACCCTAGCAAGAAGAGAATGACATCATGATGAGGATGAGGCTGATAAGGTGGCAATGGATGCAAGGAAGCTAAGATCAAGAGGGAGCTAACATTCCACTATTATCCTCAAAAGATAAGTATTTTACATCTCTCATGTTTGATTACTACTATTGTTGTTATTTTACCATTAGCTAGTCTCCTATCTTTGAGTAAAGATTGCAGGTACATAGTGAAGGTTGTCAAGACTTTCACTGTGGAAAGAAGAAGTGGAAGAATGAAGCAAAGCATGTGATTAGAAGATTTTCCCTGAATCATGAGTTGAGTTGACAGATATTATACTAGAAGAAATCTGAGCTCAGAGGGAGCCAGGAGATCAGCAAGTTTGGTTTGTAGCCGATGGAAGCATAGTCAAATTCAAAGTGAGAATTGAATAGAAGATTTTCCCAGTAAGAGGGAGAGGATCGTGACAAGATGTTTTCCAAGTTGTAAGGTACACTTCTATTATCTTTGTTTTGAAAATTTCATCAGGTTGATGCAAAGATTACTTTCCTCATTAAAGTGATTAAGGAGGAAGAAGTGTACATAAAGCTACCTCAAGATTTTAAGGTACATAAGAAGAATTCCCATGATTAAGGAAGGTTATCACAAGCAGACACATCGGGCTTGGTTAATCTTATTTGATTTGTCTCTAACGGAAAATGAAGGACTCATGTCAGAGGGAGCAGTTGTAGAAAGAATTGTCTTTGTAACAGAAGGAGCAGCCAGAGAGCCTTGTTTTAGCTTCAAAGGTAGTTGACCTCTGAGTCTGAAATGATGGACTAACTTTGACATTTTCAGACTAGATAGTTGATATGCTAAAAGACAACAGTGGCAGAGGGAGCAGCCTGAACAGAATGTCTCAGTTTGAGATGGAGCACCCAGTTAGGGTGACTGGAAAGTATCTGCGATCCAGTGTGGGGAGCAGAACAATTTAACTTTTAAGGTTAAGCCAAGATATATTGCTCAACATGTGTTGGAGAAACAACTTGTTACAATTGATCTTGGATTACTTGAGAAGTACAACTGCAGATTTAGTTTGGGCAGAGAGTGTTGAAGACAGAAAAAATTCATCAAGACGTTGCTTCAGTTTGGCCTCTGTTATAATTTCTTGGATGAAGCAATCCAGTGTAGGGAACAGAACAATTTAACTTTTAAGGTTGAGCCAAGAGATATTGCTCGACATGTGTTGGTGTAATAGCTTGGTACAATTGATATTGGATAATTTGAGAAGTATAGTTGCATATTTAGTTTGGGCAGACAGTGCTGAAGACAGAAATAATTCATCAAGATGTTGCTTCAGTTTGGCCTCCGTTATAATTTCCTGGATGAGCATGAAGCAGTCATTTGTCGCACTCAATATGGCAGAGGCCGAGTATATTGCAGTTGGATTGGCAAGTTGAGAAGTAATATGACTTCAAAGGTTACTTGTCGGATTATCTTGATCAAGTGTTGGTGATGACCATGATGACAAGTCGAAGCACATTGGGAGCAAGTACCACTTCATACGAGAAATGGTGTTGAAGGGAGTTATGAAGCTCCAATACATCTCCACTGATGAGTGGATTGTTGATATTCTTACAAAGCCTCTTTCTAGAGGGAAGTTTGTGTACTCTAGAGACAAGCTTGGGCTTGTGGAGAATACCTCTCTTCTTGAGAGGGGATGCTGATGAGATTGCATCATGGACATACATCCTCCTTGTGTCATTATGACCTTGGTTGGAGGATGGTCCATTCCCCTTGTGTCATTAGGACCTTGGTTGGAGAATGGTTTAATAGATTAGAATCTAGATAGCATCATGGACTGACATTCTTCTTGTGTCTTTATGACCTTGGTTGAAGAATGGTTCGACGAACCAACATTCTTCCTGTGTTACTTTGACCTTGGTTGGAGAATGACCTGATAGAAGGCATTCTCTTTATGTCACTTTGACCTTGGTTTGAAGAATGCTCCGACAAAGGATATTCTCCCTGTGTCAGTTTGACCTTGGTTGGAGAAAAGTCCTAGAGTCCGCTCAGATAAGCGGGAGCCTCCCAGCATCATGCTCAGATCTATTTCTAGAGTGAGTTGTTTATCATGGATAAGGCCTCTGGTGTTTCACCTAGACTATGTCTATAGTTGTTTGATGGTGAACCATGATTATGTTGATGCTCGCAATTATGATATTGGCGATGATGCTTATCTTAATCTTGATCCTTCCTTATAAAATTGTCAACTTGAGAACATCTTGGTAGTCATTATGACTACCTCCCTAGTTAAGAGGGAGTGTTGAATTTTGTAACTACAATCAGTCTTCATAATGTATATTTTCATCATTTATGTATTTATTAAAGTATGTTCTTCGTGCTCAAAAAGAAAATTTTATTATTTATAGTTGTCAAAAGAAAAAATAGAAGGCATGTTCTTCATGACCCTCTTAAAAAGAAAATTTTAAGTTTCGGTTTATGGCTCCACAAGAAGACCAAGTCGGCACTCCTCCCCATCAAGTCAGCTCAGCCCTAAAGAGGCACCCTTTTAGCCCCCAAAAAGGTTATATATAAGGTCATTCGACCTTCCTCAAAGTGGCAATTTGTATCTCATCATAAAAGTATATTTATGCTCTATCAAGCGAAGAAGTCAAGGAGAAGAAGGCCAAAGACAACAGAAGAATGATTTTTCTGCTCCCACATGTGACTAAACATTGAATGAATTCTTTTGTGGTATCAATTTGTGAAGAACTCTGAATTTACTACGGAAGAGAGAGACATTGATTGAGTAAGCAGTTGTTTTGGAGGGTTGATTTAGCTTATTGGTGGAATGTTGATCTAGTCATCTTGTTGGTTGATTTGTCTATGACTTTGATGTCTATCTTGTTGAATTGATTCTATAAGGATAAGGAAAATCCAAGTATTTGTAGATTATTGTCGATTCTCCTTTCATGATAATTACTTGTGATATTTGTTGGCATTTTATTATTTCAATTTACTTCTTCATCAAGCAATTATCAAAAACATGAAGATCACAAAACTCAAAGAACACAAGATATAGGCTCCACGCCATGGAAAAACCCGAACAATCATTTTCTTATAGAATCAAATTAAAGTGGGACATCAAAGACCCAAAGACCAAGACCTGCTCCAAGCACCAAGTCATCCCTCCAAAAACTTTCTTCAATCAAGTCAATGTTCACTAAGTCAAAGATGGTCAACTTGCTCCAAGTCAAGAATTTTTGTTCTGCAATTGTCAGTATGCAACTCGTCCTCCAATCTTCAGCTCGCAATAGCTGCAGAAACCCTAGCCTTCTCGCACGTGTGAGCAAAACAATCTAAAATTCAAGTAATCTTCTTCTTCCTTGGATTTCTTTTTCTTCTATACCCTTCGCACTTTCTTCCTTTATGTCTTGTGCACAAATCGAGCAAGCTTGTTGTGTCTCAAAAGAGGACGAGGTCTCCTCTATATATAGTCATCCAAGCGAGTGAATAGTTGCCCCAACAGGGCCGACTTAACATGACAAGGCTGACTTGGACTTGGAGGACAAAATTACTTTTTTTAGAATTAAAAATATTTTTTATTTATTGTTACAAAATGCCCAAGTGGGCCTTTTACATATGACAAAGACTCCTTTGACACATTAAACCCTAGGAGCATGTAATGCATGCTTGACCTAGATGACCATTTAAATGGAGCATGAAACCCATGCTTGAAAATAATATTTTTTTCTTTCTTTTGCTTGATACATAAAATATATGTAATGACATAAGTACAAAGACAATTATGAAGACTGAAACTAGTTACATTTTCCAACAGAGGGCTTGGCCCTCTTAATTAAATGCTAATTCCATACTCTCATACATGACAGACTCTAACGGAAACATTGCAATCCCCCAATCTTGAAATCCTAAAAATTGTTAAGTCTGTTGGATTTTTAGTAGGATCTAAAATTCTACTTTCTCCATGAAAACCAATGAGGTCAGAACGCTCTCGAGTCTCAAACATCCTAAGTCAATTAATGGTAATGTTAAAAATTTAAGTAAAAACTCATACTTTAAGAATCTAACATTACCATTAATTGCATAATATTAGTAGGGCCTAGACAAATCCACTTCTCAACACTTAGAATCCCTTCTAACATTGCCTAATCACCCTTAATTGAACTCTAAAACCTTTGGGAGCTCCAAACCTACGACTAAATTGCATGAGAATGAGGCAATAAATCAATTTTAAGATGCTTTTCACTAGACATATCTCCAAATTTCGAGACATCGATAGGGCTTGTGTGCGACACCAATCAAACTCGTGTCCTACAAACAAGACATAAGTCAAACTCATGTCACACATGTGTCGTGTCCAACAAGTCAAATACGTGATACGGAGGGGGGTGGACTTGTCATGTTACTTAGGTGTGTGTAAAGTTCCACTAGCCTTGAGCCCTGAAGAATCCAATTTAGCCTAGGTACCATTTTCAAAATGAGGGAAAGTGCCTAGTTAGCCTCAGTACCATTTTCAAAATGAGGGAAAGTGCCTAGTGGGTTTCCCCCAAATATGTATTTCAAGGGGAAAAATTATCCAACAAAAAAAACAACAACAACAACAACTTCTCCAAGAAAGAAGACCTACAAAAACAAATGACAAATATCCAATCATAAAGAAACATCAGGGTTATCCTAAGAACTCTTAGAAAAAGAGGATGCATAATCCAAAGATCCAGATAAAACATACAAAAATAGAGGAGATCTTTTGGAACAAACGTCCAAAATTCAATGGCTTAAGGAGGGAGGGGAGAACAATACATTTTCATAAAACTATTCCAAAGAGGAGAGCCTTCATAAAATCTCAAGCATCACAAAGGCAGACAACTCGATAGTAGAAATGAATGAAATGTTACTGGCACCTACAAGGAAGAGTAGCTTCATAAAGTTTTCTTGGTGATGAAGAACAATGCCCCTAAGCTATGTGATTTTCCAGTGGATTTTTTCTAAAAGATGTGTGACAAATCAAATCAGAATTTTTGGAAATTGTTGAGGAATCAAGGAAGCCTACCAAGATTCTAAAGGCTTTGAATTCCACTTTATGAGTGCTCAACCCAGAGAAGAATGAGACCAATGATTTTGCATCATTCAGACCTACATGCTTATGCATTTACTTTTATAAACTTTATCAGAAAGGTCATAGCAGCAAGACTAAAACCATTACTGAACCTCAAGATTTCAAAAGAAGGTGGTTGGGTAGCAACCAGACAAATTGTAGCCATCTTATCATGGCCAGTGAATCCATTCATTCAGTAAAATTGAGAAAGGGCAAGGCCTAAATGTATGTTACTTTCAACCAAAAGCATATGGCAAGGTAAACTAGGACATTAAGAAAAGGGTGCTGCTTAAATTTGGCTTCAGCTGAAAATGAGTGGAATGAGTGGAAGAATGGTATTCCACAGCATCATTTTCAGTCCTCATAAATGGAGGCCTATCAAAATTTTAACTCTTTGAGAAGTACAAAACGGGGATGCCCCATCTCCCTTTCTTGCAAAAGCTTTGGGAAGGGAGCATTTTACATGTCTAGAGACTCCAATTGAATCAAGGGATTAAAGATATCCTCAAATATTCGTCCCTACACATGTATAGTCTGTGGATGATACCTTAATAGCAAGAGAAGCTAGTGTTAGGAAAGCAAAAAGACTTGAACTTTGAAGATCATCTCCACTTTTGAAGAGGCCTTGGAACAAGAGGTAAGTAAAGAAAAGTCTAAAGTTTTCTTTTGAATGTTAACACCAAGCAAAGAAAAAGAATTGGGAATATTTTGAGATCATTAATTTTAAATCTACCCCAAAAAGAAAGGATTTTCCCCTCTCATAGCCAAGCCATAAGGCTAAGGATTGAACACAACTCATAGAAGGCTCAAATGTATAGCTGGGGACACAGATATCTGTCGCTTGGAAGGATCATATCAATTCAAACAACGCTTTCAGCAATTTCATTGTATCAAAATTCCATTTTACTGCCCCTCCCCCAGCAATTAGTAATTAGTAAACTACATCTAAAATGGAAAGGATCTTAAAGAATTTCCTCTGCAAAGGAACCAAAAATTAAATGAAATGGTACGTTCTCACCTGTAAAAGAGTTGTGATGCAAAAATGAGCAGAGCTGTGAGGATGGTATAACAAGGATGGATCTGAGTAACAAAACGCTCAGTGAAAAATCATACTGAAGACTCTTAAAGTAGCCAAATATACTGTGAAGAAATACCATAAGCACCAAGTATCTAGGCAATGAAGAAGTAAGGTGTAAAAATTTCTCATTTCCCACTCCGGTTTTCAGTTTCACCTTATTTCTCCAAAATAGTTAAATGCTCTTTCCCATATCCATACATTCAACAACTGAAAAATAAATTTTTCTGAAAACATAAATTCTGGAAATTTTACAGAATGCTGGAAAATGAAGAAATAAAAAAATCAGCAGATACAAACAGCCATTAAACACATTTAAACACAGTGATTTTTGGTCAAGGTGACCCTAGAAAAACCCCCTACAACTCTTGGTGAAAACCAGTTTGAGAGCTCCTTCTTATTTCTGAAAATGCTTTTTACAGTGAGAAATATTCAGCAAAAAAATCAGCAAGCAAACTTTTACAACTTATCTCGTTTTTCATGCCTCACAGCCAACTGGAAAACTTGCAACCGACAAAACAGAACAGCAATACTGTTGTACGGCCTCCTCCAAATCTGTTGTGCGGCCTCCACAAAACAGTTGTACGGCCTCCTCCAAATTTGTTGTACGGCCTCCTTAAAAAACTGTTGTACGACCTCCTCAAAATCTGTTGTACAGCCTCCTCAAAATCTGTTGTACGACCTCCTCAAAATCTGTTGTACGGCTTCCTTGAAAACCGTGCCCAAATACTGCCTTTTGCTATGTGCTAACTCAGCTGTACGGATTTGCTAAAATGCTACCTTGGAATGTGTGCCAAGCTGCTGCCTCCTTCTCCTCTCTGTCCAGAAATCTCCCTTGCTCTCTTGCTCTCCTTCTCTCAATCTGCTCATGAAAAAATGAATGACCTTTTCCTCCTTTTCCTCCTTTACTCTAACCCTAGACTTTTGGGGAACCCCTGAATCCAATGGCTGAAATAGATTGAGATCTAGGGCTGAGATTAAATGCTCATTTAAATCTCACTTTCTATTTTTTAATTCACCCCACTTTAATAGAGACCCACTTAGTCATTTATTTCCAAAGTCACTTTTCCTTTCTAATTTTACATTGACTTTATTAAAGTCATTTTAAAATTAGACTTTAGTAACTTTATCACTTAAAGTCACTTTTAAATTAAATCTGACTTTATAAAATTATAAAGTCACTTTAGGAGAAAAATTAAATTCTTTTGAACACTTTTCCCTAGGCCAAAGATCAAAGCCTTAGGGAACCACCTGTCCTCCGGTACCAAATTTCAACATAAGGGAAATAATTAAAAAAATGGATCTACAAAAAAGCACAAAAATATAAAACAACATTGTAAAGAGTTTAAGTCTGATTTAAAATTACCTCTTTTGGACACATCAATCAAGCTCTTACCACAGTCAAGGATATAATGCACAAAATAAACTAGAAAAAGAAGTAGGATTATTGGTTTTCTAATCCATATTAGAATAATGCTATTTAGTGTTTAATGCTCATTCTTATTAGTTGTTTCTATTTTTATCCTTTTAGCAGTTTCTTAGAAGAAATTGGTTGTTTCTATTTCCTAATAGAAACTTGATGTTTCTATTTCTATAAATATCTTTGTATTACTTATTGAGCTTCCTTTGCTCATGTAAATCAATTCAATTCAATTCATTCATTGATTATGGTATCAGAGCTTGGGTATTTTTGAGATAATTTTTCATTGATTAAAAATTTTGTGTTTCATTTCGAAATTGCTCTCTTGGAGATTTTTTTTGGGCGTCACGTTTTATTCTTCTTTGAACGTCGCGCTTGTGGGTTCTGACTACTCTGAGGGTTTCTTGATTGTTGGAATATACTTTGACGCGCGATCTTTCTTAGCGTCAAACCCAAGCCAAGTCAATCCGCGGCACAACGGAATTTTTTTTCCGCGATTTCCATCTCTGTTCACCAACGCGGTTGTCATTTCCAGAATTCTGGAGGCGGCTCTGGTTATTCCCATTTTGCAAAATCAATGCTGTTTGGGAGGACGACAGTGAATTCACTGATATCTTCGACGTCGAGCAGTTCAAGAGAACTCTAAAGGCAACGTCCGAATCGTTTTTTTCGCTGCCTCCAGTTATTTTGTTTGCATTGTCAGTATCGAATAAGTCCGTCCGACAAAGGGATTTGCAGAGCTTGTCGTTCACCATCGATAACGGGTCCAACCGGGTGCGTGGAAGCGTGAAGGGCTTGACAAGGGTGTGTGGATTCACGCGCGTTACCTTGGAGATAATCGTTTTTTAACACGACTCAGATTCTAGCCATGCTTTGGTCGAACCTTAAGCAAATTGCCAGAAAATAGAGGTAATTTTTTTAATCCGCGAGTTTCGTTTTTTTTAACACGCAGGTTTTTTTTCGATGGCCGAGTCCCAACTGAACCTCCTGTCCCCGACTTCCTACTCTCATCTTCTTCACTGTGGAATTACCACGGCAAGTGCTTTGAGCGCTTTCAACTGAGCAACGGGTTAGACGGTATCAACAACTGCGGTTCCAACAACATGCGAGTTGCTGGAGCTCTCTAAAAATGTGTTGTACAGCATGTATCAGTGGCACGGGGTGTTGGACAGCGTGTAGCAGTGGCATGGATTCGTATGAAAACGGGTCCCCAGCGTCTTGGTTGGTTGGTAGTATGACCGTTGTGAAAGTTCTGTGCCAGCGTATTTAATTATGGGGGATGTCTTCATTACCAAACGCTGAAACAAATTGTTGAATGCCTCTTTTGTCATTTTTTTTGGTTGTATACGAAGACGGTGAAGTTGATCTCAGTCTTTTTTTTCAAGCGGTCAATTCAGTATTTCCTGGACATCGAACCTGTCAGATCAGCTAACATCTGCATTGAAATCCGTGCCCTCCTTTATTATTTTATGTGTCATGGGAAATGTGCAGATGGCCTCGCTAACCAATCTGATATTAGAAGGCAGTCAACGCTTTAATGGCACCAATTATAACATCTGGAAACAGAGAATGTTGACCATTTTTTAATATAGGCGTCTTGACCAGCTAGTTTTGGGCAAAAAACTTCGTCCTGGTACAATTGGTGCCGATCAAGATAAATTTGATGATCGAAATCGAGAGGTTGTTATGCTTCTCAAACACTCTGTGACTAATGATCAGTTACCACAGATTCCTTCCGGCAAGATAGCTGCCAAAATCTGGAAACATTTGAAAGAACTGCACGAAACATCCGACAAGAGCAGAGCTTTCTTTTTAAAGAATCAGTTGTTCTCCATCATAATTGACGAACATATGTCTTTACAGGAACATCTTAACAAGATTAAAGACATTCGAGATCAGCTCGAAGCCATTGGTCGAACCATGGAGGAAGAAGATATGGTAGTCATCACTCTGAAAAGTCTACCACAAACTTATGAGCACTTCATAGAAACACTCAACATTACCTCCACTAATGTTGATCTAAAGTTTATGGAGTTATGTACCAAACTCATGCAGCAGGATCGTTGGAAACAACAGTTTGGTAGTGGTGCTTCATCAGCCTCCTCAAAAAATGCTTTTGCAGCCAAAAATCAGTCCTCTCAGCCTTTTCAGCAAAATGGTTCTTCTCAGCCTTTTGATCTCGCTAAAAAGAAAAATGTGCAGTGTAATTACTGTCACAAGTTCGGTCACATGAAGAAAGATTGCCGACAGAGGATTGCTTTTGAACAGAAGAAACAGGGAGGGTCCCATCAGACAGCAAATGTTGCAGAACATTCCGAGCAGACAAAATCTGCCTTTTACGCCTTTATGGCTAAAAGGTCTTCAGATCATGACCCGTCTTCTGCTTGGTACATTGACTCTAGTGCATCACGCCATTTCTCTCACAGGCGTGACAAGTTTATTGACTTCTCACCTTTTAGTAACTCCGTGGTATTCGGCAGAGGTGAAAAGTACACAGTGGTTGGCAGAGGTATAGTTCAGATCCAGTCTGGTGGGCGCACACTCATCTTCCTGAATGTGTACTATGTTCCTGGTATGGAAATTAATCTGCTGTCTGTCAGCCAAATTATGAGGAACTCTCCTCAGCTTGATGTAGTGTTCAGTGCGCACAAGTGCTCCATTATCGACAGAGAGACTAGTCTTACGGTTGTTGTTGGCCTAGAGGATCATGGTGTATACAGGCTTCTTGACACTGGTGATTCTCCAAAAGTGGCTCTAACAGCTCGTGTTTCTCCCATCAGCACTCTGTGGTATCAGCAATATGGGCATCTAAACATGCAGTATCTCTCTCAACTCTCTCGGGAGGGACTTGGGTCAGGGTTACCTGATATTCAAACTCAGCAGTTGGGAGTATGCGGCACCTGTCAAGCTAGCAAGCAACATTGGTCTTCATTCAAGGATGGAGAATCTTGGCGCGCATCTAAGGTACTCCAGCTAATTCATGCTGATATTTGTGGTCCTATGCATACATCTTCTATTATTGGTTGCAAATATTTTTTGCTTATTGTAGACGATTTCAGTAGAAAGATGTGGGTGTATTTTCTAAAATATAAATCTGATGTATTTAGTATCTTTCAGAAGTTTAAATCCTTAGTTGAAAAAGAGTCTGGTTGTAATATCATAACTCTTAGGAAGGATAACAGGGGGGGAATTTTGTTCTTCTGCCTTCTCCAACTTCTGTGATACTCATGGCATCAAACATCAGTTAACTACACCCTACACTCCTCAGCAGAACAGTGTTGTCGAACGTCGCAACCGTACAGTTGTTGAAACGGCTCGTTCCATGTTACAACACAGGAATGTTCCAAACAAATTTTGGGGTGAAGCAGTATTTACTGTTGTCTATCTTCTTAACTGATCACCTACTCAGGCTATTAAGGGGAAGACTCTCGAAGAGGTTTGGTCTGGCCGTAAGCCTAAGATCAGTCACCTCAAAGTATTTGGCTCAGTTGCATATGTTTGGATTCCAGCTACTAAACGCTCTAAGTTGGATTCCAAAAACCAAAAACTCATGATGACAGGGTACAGTGATCATCACAAAGCCTATAGGTTGATAGATATAGCCACTGGTCATCTTAGCTTCAGTCGTGACGTAGTATTTGATGAAGACAGAGGATTCTTTCAGTCTCCTCCTTCTGAGCAGCGTTCTGAGGATTAGCCTCACAGTGTTTTTCTTCCGGTAGGTCCACCTAATGGGAGGGATGATGCAGCATCAGTATTTGATGATGCACTACCCGAGCTTCCTCCAAAAAATAACCCTCCTCTTGCTGCTCCTATTGTTCCTAAGCCTTCTCCATCTCCTCCTGATATTGGTTCCTCTACTCTTCGGCCTAAATGGTGGGCTAAAACCATTGGTGATCTCCAGGATAATGAGCTCCTTGAAGGTAGAACTTCTAGACATAAGAGCAAACAACAATCTACAGTAAATTTTGCTCTTATGGCTAACCTGCACAGTATTTTTGAGCCTCAAACCTATTCAAAGGCTAAGGGTACACCTGAGTGGGAACAAGCTATGGAAGTTGAATTCCAGAGTCTTCAGAAGAATCACACTTGGATCCTTTCTGATCTTCCTGCAGGGAAAAAGCCCATTAGCTGCAAATGGGTGTATAAAGTGAAATACAAAGCAGACGGAACCCTAAACAAGTATAAAGCTCGCCTTGTTGCTCGAGGGTTCTCACAGAAGGAAGGCATTGACTATGAGGAGACCTTTGCTCCTACAGCCAAGATGAGTACCATACGGCTTGTCCTTGCCTTAGCAGCTCAGTTCAATTGGAAAGCCCATCAGATGGATGTAAAGAGTGATTTTCTGAATGGTGACTTACAGGAAGAAGTCTACATGACACAGCCTCCAGGATTCAAGGTTGTCGGTCAAGAACAGAAAGTCTGTAGATTAGTCAAAGCACTCTATGGTCTGAAACAAGCTCCTCGGGCTTGGTACATGAAAATTGATCAGTACCTCACAGATCATGGTTTTCAACGGAGTCCATCTGATGCAAACCTGTATATCAAGCATACTCGTGATGATATTCTGTTTGTGGTTGTCTATGTGGATGATCTTATCATTACTGACAGCTCAACACATTTGATCCATGGGATCAAACAGAATTTGTGCAGCACTTTTGATATGACAGATTTAGGAATTCTTCATTACTGTTTGGGGGTTGAAGTCTGACAGACTAAGAACAACATCTTTCTCTCTCAGTCCAAGTATGCCAAAAATCTTGTGGACAGATTCAAAATGCAGGATTGCAAATCTGCCACGACTCCTATGGAACCAGGGCTCAAACTTTCAGCTCAGTCATCCTCACCCCTTGTGGATGAAACTTTATTCAGGCAATTAGTGGGCAGCCTCATCTACCTTACTGCCACTAGACCTGACATCAGTGTTGCAGTGAGCTACATTTCCCGCTTCATGTCAGCTCCTAAGGTTGATCATTGGATAGCAGCGAAGCATGTGCGGCGTTATGTGCATGGCACTCCTGATTATAGACTTCTGTACACTCGAAGTTCCAATCCTATACTCAGTGGTTACACAGATTTTGACTAGGCCGGTTCGGTTGATGACCGTAAATCTACAGCTGGGTATGTGTTTAGTCTAGGATCCGGTGCTATCACCTGGACTAGTAAGAAGCAGAGGCAGTGGCTCTCTCTTCAACAGAAGCAGAGTATCGGGGAGCAGTTAAGCCATCTTGTCAGGCAATTTGGCTTCGACTTATGCTTGCGGATATGCATGTTTTCCAGACAGGTCCTACTCCCTTGTTCTGTGATAATCAGGGAGTGCTCAAACTTGCCAAGAATCCAATCTTTCATGAACGAACAAAGCATGTAGAAACCCATTGTCACTACATTCGCCAGCTTGTTAAAGACGGATCCGTTCAGATGCGATATGTTCCCACAACGGAGCAGCCCGCCGACATCTTCACTAAGTCTCTTGGTCCTGATAAGTTTGTAAAATTCAAAGGGTCTATTGGTGCTGTAAATAGATTGAGCATTAAGGGAGGGTATTAGAATAACGCTATTTAGTGTTTAATGCTCATTCTTATTAGCTGTTTTTATTTTTATCTTTTTAGCAGTGTCTTAGAAGAGACTGGTTGTTTCTATTTCCTAATAGAAACTTGATGTTTCTATTTCTGTAAATATCTTTGTATTACTTATTGAGCTTCCTTTGCTCACGTAAATCGATTCAATTCAATTCATTCATTGATTAATCCAATGGAAGAAGCAAGCAATGGAATGATATGATTCAGTAGAAGAGACTGGAAGAAAGGCCATTACATCTTCAAAAGGTGGAAGGAAGAATTCTTATAGATGAATTAACAGAACGGAGAATTACCTCCAAAAAGGGAAAGAATTTTATCTGTTGGAATTGGACAGTAAAAGCAGATACAACAGGAAGGATAGATATCAAGCAGGCCTAATGGAGGGTCAAGAAATCCAACACTACTACTCTTGGAAGAGAATCTATCTAGCTTCAGCATGGTATTAAGGCTTAAGCGCAATCTTTGCTTGGTTTATGGGAAAGGAAAAGATTCTCTCCAATGTTTAAGGAGAAAAGGTCAGCATAGACCCTCAAGATGTCGTGGATCTAAAGGAAGAGGACTATTGCACCATGTCCTCCACTATAAAGGGTTGGGTAGGTTTGGAAACAATGTAAACAATTCTATCTACGTCCTATCCCTCCTATCCAACCCACAGTTGAAGAAACACTTGGGAAATAGCCAAAATCAAGTTGGAAATCTGACAGCTTGAAAATGAAGAGGTCCTTAAGCCTAGGATTTATCTTCTGATTCTTATAGAAAGCCATAAACAAAAGACTTTGAATCTCTTACCAAATATGAGGAAAAGTTAAAACAAAGAGAGCTATTAATGTAACTGTATGAAATGAAAAGAAAGAATGATGCAATTAGAACATCCCAACGGAAGAAGTGGAACTACTGAGTGCCTGCAACATCCTCAACTATACCAATCCCCTTGATGGACATTCCTTCTGCAACTGTAGCAAAAATGCCAGCAGCAATGGCCCCCACAAGACATGGGATGGAAAAAAATTTACTTCAGTGGTACTTCCGAAGTATAGCTGGACAAGAGACATTTTTTAGAGATCATGGAGCAAAATAATAGACCTCCTACATCAGTTCTTCGGTAACTGAACAAATAATCAAGCGGAAATGTCCACTCAAGTTTCTGAGGTCCAGAAAGGTAGAAAACTGGGATTTAAGCATATAGTCTTTGAAGAAGAGTTGATTATCTCAACAGTAAGAATCCCATACCTTCTTGGGAGATTGAAAGTCACCCATCATGGATCCTGGAAGCCTTAGAAAGCCTGCAGGTATATGAATTCAATCAAGCCAAGAGGTTGTGCAACCAAGTAGCCAACTGTATCCATGAAAGAGAGCAAGATGAACGGCGTCACTGTTATTAAAGTAACAAGAAGGATGCCAAAGCTGTCTGACCAATGTAATAAGCAGTCCCTTACAGAGGGGACAATTACCCTAAGTCAAAAGAGGAATCTGTCCCTTAGAAAAAACTCAAATCCTTAACCAATTAAGGCACAAGGATACATGTATTAAAATCAGCATGGAGAGGGGAACACTGTTTCTTATATTGCAAACAGGGTGAGACATTTCTTATACCCCAAAACTTTCTGGCCCCCATTTCTCGTTCCATTCCCACTTCTTGTTTTCTGTAAATTTCCCAATTCTCATTTGTGGGAGAGTGTGTGTAATAGATTGAGAATTAAGTTTAAAAAGTCATTACTCTGTTTAGAGAATTTTTGGCGAAATCACATAAATATTCTTTTGTCGACACGTTTCGAACCAACCAGTGTGGTTAACAAGCTAAGCTGGATTGGTTCTTCAACTTGTCCTGACGATGAACCACACTGGTTGGTTCGAAACGCGTCGACAAAAGAATATTTATGTGATTTCGCCGAAAATTCTCTAAACAATGTTATGGATCACAGAAGTCTAAATTCCTTAAAGTCATTACTCTGTAGCTATTAGTTCTTGTTCTCTCCAGGACGTTCCTGTTGTTTCACAATGCACTGTAGCTTGACTACCTTTATGACCTATGCCAGCAGAAGGATTTCCGTAGACAAGCCATAGAAGCAGCTGGTCCTAAAGGGATGTGGAATTAAGGCAGTAAAGTGTAGAAGACATGGAGAGTCCCAAGAAAAGCTCTGATCAATAAAGTAAAAAGGAAAAAAGGATAAAGTAAATCAAAGTCAAACTGTGGCAAAGACAATAAATACAAAACTTCACAAGGGAGTCTATTTCAAACCATGTTCCTGTGGCAAGGTACACATTAGGGAAACTGGTCACTCAATACAAATCAAACTGATGAATATTCCATAGATATTAATCAAAATGGCAGTGGTAGTCAGGTCTTCTGGAACACCCACGTGAAACAAAGCACCATATTTGTATTGACAATTCTATAGAGATTGCAACAGTTGATCACCACACCAAGCCACAAATCAGAAAGATGGTGGAGATTGAGAAGATAGACTGAAGATCAGTGATACATGGAGACTGGAAACCAATTATACAAGCCCTTGAAAAGGAATAAACTTTCCCTTCTTTGTTTGGCTGTTATGCTAAATAAATATCAATCTTAAGCCAATGCTACTCTATCAATGTGCTTTCTGAGGATTGATATCTATTTATAGTTGCAGGATTCTACATTTGTCTATGTGACATTCATCCAAGTCATCAATCTTGATGATGAACTTCACCTGAGAATTTCAAAATGTCGATACTAAAAACCCAACACAACGGAAATTCTATGTAATTGTAATATATTCCTGCACAGATGAGTTCAACAGAATCCTTGAATATGTTATATCCCACAACATAAGCTTTAGTAAAAGAAAACAACTTCTCGATATCAAAATCACATCTTTGTATTTCAGTTCTTGATGTATTTCACATAATATGTCCAGATGTATTTTTATAACAGATAATGAGTGCATGAAAGTTTTGGAAGATGTCATTCACGATGTACTACAAAGTACAATGTGTGTTCTCCTTCATGTTGTCTCATGCAAAATCATAAATTCCTATTGGTTTTCTAAGAAATTATTTAAAGCAGAACTTGATACTTAAGGTCTACTAACATTGAAAGTAAAAGTCATACATATTATTGCATTTCATCCGTTCTATGCGATCTGTCATACACTTAAACAAAACAATCAGAGTAAATATAAGTTTTGTTTGGATTAGAACTTCCCTGTTGCTTTGACCAGAACGTTCAAACTTTTACGATGTGTTATCCTGATCGCAATGAGATTCTCGCCAAGGTTTTCATATTAAGATATATGATATATCATCTCATTTTCGTGAAATAGCTCAAATGGAGCTGTTACTCTAGTTAAAACTTAATGCTGATATCATTACATTGGCAGCTATTGAGGCTCAGTTGCACTCTACAAAACTATTCATTAAGCCGACAACAGAATCAAGGAGGACTGTTCTGCTGCACGGGGACTGAAACTGCAACTTCGGGGTTGAAACTATTAGTACTTGGCTGGACATGTCAGACCTCGTGTTTGAGAATTTTTTCAGTTTCAAGAATTTCTAATACTCCATTCCTTTGCTGCGAGAAACTAACAGCGCTTGCAATTTTAGGGAAATATAATTATCCACCTGTATTGACTTCTTTGCTAGTTCTATTGTGAACAATATTCTACAAGACAAATTGTCCCTGCAAAAGACACGGAAAGAAAATGGATAGCAATATAAACTCGGGCAGTAGAGCTCGTATTTAGAAGGAATCAATCAAGGGTACTGAGAGACATGTCCCAGTGGTCGATATTCTCGAATAAGTTCAATTAGAGATTTTTCTCTCAATACAATGTAAAGTAACTTCTCATTCTGTCAATACAATGTAAGGTAACTTTCCGTTCTCCCCTTCCAATAGGTCATGGGCTGTATACAGTAGGGCGAAGCGAAAACCAAATTCAGTTAATCTTGATCGAACTTGTATTTGCTTTAAATTACCAAAATTCAATCGACATAGTGGAGGCAAATATATTCAGTTGAATATTGTGCGTGAAAATGATCGTCACCGCTTTCATATACTAAAAAGAGGGGAACAAAGCTGATAATTTGTTGATTTGAAGACCATGACTTAAATAATACCATAAAGCAAACAAGAAAAGCCTCTGAGAAAGACAAATACTTGAAAGTACTCAGATAAACCATTAAGAGATCAAAAAGGAAGAGAAAGGGAAAAAAGTTGTTGAAATCACTCACAATTGAATGCGATTAAGCAGAACCTGCAAAAGAAACCGCGACGGCGTCTCCAAGACAATCATGGCAGCCAAATCAATAGAAACGTATTCAGGGCTGGCTCCTTGGTGGCATCAGTGAGTGAATTCCAAGGATCGATCCCGGGTCAATATCGTAAGCAGGGGTTTCAGACACCTCTCACACATATATTCAGGGTTTTGAACAGACAGCCTGTTTGAAACCGTCCAAATCGGCACGAGTGGCATAAACTTACTCCTAGTTGAAACGTTTTATATTTTTCTAATAGTAATTGCCAATCATTTATGTTTTGTTGTTTGTAATTATTGGGAATCCGAATAATGACTCATGTGTATTGTCATTAGATTCTATGCTGAGTCATGTGGGTAGGTCTAGGAGAGTGGTGTGAAAGAAAAGTAATTATTGGTGTTAGTCTAACGGGTGTGACGTGTCTATGTGTCTATGTTGTTTTTTTAATTTATATACGGGTGTGACGTGTCTATGTGTCTATGTTGTTTTTTTAATTTATATACTGGTGTGACGTGTCTATGTGTCTATGTTGTTTTTTTAATTTATATACCGGTGTGACGTGTTTATGTTGTTTTTTTCAGAGTAATAGTGTAATTTATATACGGTAAACTTGCAATAAATTTATGTGGAAATATGCTGAGTCATGGGTAGGTCTAGGAGAGTGGTGTGAAAGAAAAGTAATTATCGGTGTTAATCTAAAGGGTCTGACGTGTGTATGTTGTTTTTTTTTCAAAGTAATAGTGTAATTTATATGAAGTACACTTGTAATAAATTTATGTGGAAATTATGTTTTTATTGCGGTCAAAAGTTTTCTGGTAGAATATATAGGAGATGTTGTAATTTTTTGTTTTATAAATATTTTGAATTTATTAAAAAAAATATATAAAAATAAAATTAATATAATGTAATAAGTTTTAAGAGGGATTAAATTTTTTTCACTCTAAAAATAAATACTGCAATTCAAAAGATTTGATCATTTTAAAAGCTGGGTAGATCTATAGTTATGATGGATCTAAGTTGGTCAAATATTACTTACATAAAGTTTACCTCACACAAAAACATTTCAACTATGATATCAACTTAAGTAATTTATATATAAGAAATATTTATTGTTTTGTGTTTGGATTAAATTTACTTCACCAAAGCTCGCCTCGGGTAGCTCAAGTGGCAATGGCCATGGAATTAAGTCTCACCTAACTGGAGATCTTGGGTTCAAATCTTGTACTATCTTGGGTTCAAATCTTGTACTACCCTCGCTCGTTGCGGGGTGAATAATGGACATGTAAAATCAAAAATGAAGAGTCCTACCAAGCTTAACAAAAAACAATTACTTCACCAAAAAAATGAACATGTAAAATCAAAAATGAAGAGTCCTACCAAGCTTAACAAAAAACAATTACTTCACCAAAAAAACATTATAATTGTGATATCAATTTACATAATTTGTATATTTGAAATACTTTTAATTTTGGGTTGGATAAATTTACTTCATACAAAAACATTTTCAATGTGACATCAATTTACATAATTTATATATGAAATACTTATTAATTTTTGCGTGGATAAATTTTATTTCACTTAAAATTATTTTAACTATAATATCTATTTATATATAACTTAACTTGCACTTTTTTTTTACTACCATATCAATTTACTTAATTTATATATTCGAAAAACAAATTATTTTTTACTTTGATAAAATTTACCTCACACAAATGCATTTTAACTATGATGTTCATTTATATATTTTTTGCAAGCAGCAAGGATGAGGCGTTGATAAGTTTTATAGATAAGTGAATTTGTTGTCCTAATGTGAGGTCAAAAAGAATTTACCAACAAATAATTGTATTTCATTACTATAGGATACAAATAATATAGTTTAAAAATATTTGAAGAACAAAGATACTTTAAGATTTCAACACCAATCCTCCTTTCCTAAACAAACTTTATATTATTTTTGTTTTCTTGAATTTTGTCCACACTTATTTCTTTTTGTGATGGATAATATTATTGTGTATATATGTTTTTTGTTAAAAAGTTAAATTGAGTGCCTCATTTTTTTTATTAATTTTTGTTGTGTAGTTAAGATCAGCTTGACTTGGTTAAGTTACAGGTGATTTTTGAGCTCCAAGTTTATGAGAACCCGTAGTATTACTATTACCCATGGTATTCATGTGGAATATATCCTATTTAAAGGGGGAATTAAACCATCCTAGATCCATCCTAACTCTAGATCTACCATGCTGCGAGAATGATCAAATCTTTTTGCATCTTAAAATATTTCCATCTCAAGATATTTGATCCTTTCCGGGCTTGGTAGATGTTAAGATGGATCTCAGTTAGTTTTATTATTTCCATGTTTCTTGGTTTAGGAATGAGTAAACTTAATTTTGTTTAGGTTTATGGTTTATTGGATGAATGAAAGTAGGTGATTATTGTTGATCTAAAATAAAAAATGAAGGTTCCATGAATTGTTTTACAATCTAGTTTATGTCTTTTAGGCAATGGATTGTGATTGTAAAAGCACATAAACAAAAGTAAATTTTGCGGATTTTTAACAGTTAAAATGGACAATAAGTAGCAACAAAAACACAGCAAATTGATGATGGAGTTCATCCCTCATGGGCTACGTCTCCGGGTCCAACTTCCAATGGTGGCATTTTTTATTATATCCTCGAATGTTCAAATGCAATAACATACAGCCTCAAGTTGCAAAAATAACACTTCAATTGCATCAAGAATGCCCAAAAACCCCTATGTAAGCTCTTCTTAGGCTCAAAAAGGTTGAAAAATGGCCAAGATAGGCCCCCTTCTTCAAATGGAGTTGTCTATAATGCGACTTTTTGGAGATTCCGTGACGGAATCCGGCGGAAGAAATGAGGTTAAATCTTGATTTTTAGCAGTTAAAATGGGTTTTTAACTGCATATTTGGATTCAACGCCCTGAAAAACCCCTGGGAGCCCTTGATTGTGCAGAAACTAGCTATCAAACTTGGGATTCCAATGAATTGCTGCCGGATTTTGACCGGAAAAATCCGCCGAAAAAGCTTTCAAAAAGTCGCCTTATAGACTAGTGCTCTTCAAATTGCCTACAAAACACTCTATAAACTGGTGTCTCTGTCAAAAATTGACAACAAATTGTTTTGTGGCATATTGGTAAGGTGGGCAATTCGAAACTCGAAGGTCTCGAGTTTGATCCACTCTTATCATCAGGATTGGTGTTGTTTTGTTTAAACAATAAATTAATTTTTTTTATGGGTCGAAGCCCCTCTGCTGAAATCTCTAGTCATATCGCCACGCATATTCGTGGGCCATGCGCCATGGGTCATGCGCCCACCAAATGCCTCACCCTCTGGTTTCGTTGCGGTCACATCGACACACATACAACCATGGGTCGGGCTTCATGTCATAGCCCTCACCGTTACCTTCGCCTGTGGTCACCACAATACCTTGTAACCTGGGGCTAGGGTGTGGACAGGGTGCCATGTGCCCCGGCCCTCCAAATATCTCGTCGTTGGTCATGTTACTAAAATATAACCTAGGTCTAGGTCGGAAGGCGTGAATCCTCTCCCCGAATTGCGAAACCATATGATAATAAATACAAATCGCCCACTCTCCATTAACAAGTCAAATATGTGGTCTAACGATAGATCGATTTGTTGGTATGTTGGAGATTGCGTGGTCAAATTCTACGGAGTCAATCAGTTGACATAACAAACTTTTGGCCTCATTGGGAGTGCCATGTGGTGCGCTCTCAATTTGAGTCTCCTGAAAAAGAAATGGTGCTTGGCAGGGTGGTTCTTGGATTCCCCGAGCCACTAGAGTACACAAACTCTTTGCCCTGCCAGCTCTTGACCTCTCTGGTCTTTAATGGAAGGAGCCCAATATGGTGCTCGATTCCCAATAGATCCTCTCAGGGATTGCTCAATGTTGCCTTATGTTGCAGGTCAGCTCAACTCTCTATCTTTTTGCTCTTTGCTTCACTATTTCTTCCTTTCTCGGTCTTCGTCTTCTTCTCTCTGGTTCTTCCTCTCAGTGTCCTCTCTTTTTTTCTTTTTTTTTATGTCTATTCGTTGTTCATGGCTTTAAAGCCAGTTGATCTCGTGACTATTCGATTCCCCTTCCACCTTCATCGGATCGCCTGCTGCTGTTCACTTGGACTTCCTTGTCTCTGCGTCATGGTCATCAGCTCACAGGGAGTGGCCACTTGTCCTCTCGCAAATTGCACCAACTCTTCCTCGTCGGTTCGCTTCTTCAGTTATGTCGGGAAATAACTCATCCGCCACCTCAGCGCCAAATTGGACCTCAAATTCGTATACATCGTAGTTTAATCCTATGTCAATTCTAGTTTCCCCATTGGGCGCGATCTTAGCCGTTAGATCTGGAGCCCCCAGATCCGACATCATTCGCACATTTTGCGTGGTTGACTTGCTCGATCGTTAGCGTGCGATGAGTGGCGGTTTTCTCTCTCCTCCACTTGCCATGCGTCGGCCGCTGAATGGAATTGCTAGGTTTTAGCCAAATCTGCTTACCGCCCAAGGGTGCCCCCGATAAATACCACCGGTTTTGGAACCCGAGTCCTACCTTTAGCCTTTAGCGCTTTTCCCCACGGTTTTCCCAACTTCCATGCGACCGAGGCTTCCCTTCTCAAGGGGTTTCACCCAGCGATGCTAAGCACTAATCGCGCATCAGAAACAACCTCCTTTTCCTGATCCAGGCTTCCCAGGTGCCAGTTTCACCTCCTGCGCAATCTCCATGGCCTCTGTTAGCACACTTTGATCGAGGTCCGCATCATTCCATGCTGGCTGCCAACTACCACTGTTCAGAGGTCTTTCTGATCGCTCAATGCTCTTGAATTCGAAGTTTTGTCTTGATTTGAATACAGTCATGGTGTTGTGATAATCTTCATGGATCCAATTTGGATCACCTATTGTGGAGAATCACCTCATCCTCTTTCGCGCTACCATTCTCTTCCAGCGCTCAGAAAATACATGGTCATGTAAACCGCAAAAAGTACATGTTTTTCGATGCCATTATTTTTGTTCATTATTAACAATATGGTTGTAATCAAAATGAGCCTTAGAATATCGAGACTGGTTATACCTTTATTGTTGGTCTCTGGTATGATCATGGGAACAAGCACGTGCCTCAGCTCTTTCTCTACAATACATATTGCCATGGGATGATGGTGATGTGTTCCCATCATTCTCTTTCCTCGACAGTCTCAACAATGTCTTGGAATCATCTGACACCCTTGAGCATTCTCCTTCGGTGTATCCCAAGCTTGCAAATCAAGGTCTTTGCACGACCTCCAATGGCTTATTTATGCCTTGGCTATTAACACCAAGTCCTTCTTCTTCCTTGTACCTCATCTCGGTAAGGAGTCTCATGTTTTTCCCTATAATGGGTACTTTCACAGTTCCAATAGAAATTATATCATGCGAAGAAGAAACTGAAGAAAAATCAACATCCTTTACCTCCACTGTCGAGTTGGAAAGAACTAATGAGGGCATCTCATCATCTGTTGTTGGTGGTTCGCTAGCTGTTTTGTCGCATTCTCCAACCTCCTTCCTGACATACCCAAGTCCTGCCTGATGGAGTAATTCCTATACTTTGATGGGGTTTATGACGTCTTGGCCATTAATGTCGAGGCCCTTCCCATGATACCCCATTCTCTTTAACAGTTTGGAGCCAATTCCTGTGGTATGATTTTCAAAAATAATGAAATCATCATCAGAAACGTACATGAAGTTAGAGAATTACTTTTTACCTCACACAGGTCATGCTACAACTTTTCCAAGGCCTCATCCTTAGCATGCAGCTGGCATAGTAGCCTTTGTTTCTCCTCTTCCTCTTCCCCTAGAAGCCTCTATAATTCAGCATACTCTGATGACGGCTTTGGTCGTTTCACTTCAATTCTTCTAAGGCTGCCTCTATGGCTTGCAACTGAAGTTGCAATCGATGCTTCTCCTCTTTCTCTTCTCGTAGAAGCATCTTCAATTCGGTGTTATCTACTTGAAGACTTTGGTTGATCTCCTCATTCGAATGGTGAGAAGATGATGAAGTCAATGAGTGTACACTAGAAGAAGTGGATGAAGCATTGCTTTCTGATTTCTCTACCTCCTCCTCTCTTCTCCTCTCATATGCTTCATACATGATGTCCACCATTTTGAACATTTCAAGGAAGGTCTCATACATTTCTTTGTCATCCTCCATTGTTGCACATTCAATCGTTCACACTTGCAATTCACATCAGTGAGAAGACTGCTTTGATACCAAACTTGATACTGGTTCCTTCAAATACTAGAATCATCCAAGATCTTTTACATACGTGATGTTATTAGAATTGCATTTAAAAGAGCATAAAGAACCACATGTGCATGCTTAAACAAGAGGAAACATGACAATGATCAACAAATCATGAACACGACACATTTGATAACGGAGTTCATCTAGTGTGGACTACGTCTCCAAGCCCGGTGTTAAGGTGGTGTTGGCTGCTTCATATAATGTTGGAAAAAGATGATGATGTACATGGAAGAATCTATGTCATAGCACATACATCTACCCTCGAACAAGAGTGGCTTGTCTCTCCATGAGACGTTCCGCTTATAGAAATTCTCGCTCAAGAGGGCTTCCTCTCAGCATGACAAACTCACATAATCTCACACAATGTGGCAATGAATATCCCTTCAACATAGTTACACAGGGATATCAACAACAATACATAACATGAAAATCTAAATACATCTCACATAATGTGGCAAATCGGTCCCACAACATAACATCAAACAGGGATCTCAAAACATAATACATCATCTCAGCAATTATGAAGGAAAACATGACAACACTTATTAATGTATCTTCACCTCAAATGTTGGCTGAAAAATGGAAGGCTCAGCTACAAAAACTTATTGCACCACGGATTATTTTTCGTCGAGAGGCCTAAAATCGATTATCCATTTGTCGAATTCTGACACCGTCAAAATCTGGGCCTATAGGAATCTCTTAGATTCCCCATGATTCTCCAAAGATTCCATTCTCTGGGCTAACTGGAGATCTGCTTCTCAAATCACGAATCTGATCTATCCATCATGATCCTTGTGAGATTATGTACTTTTGAGTATAAAGTTGGTTGCATTCTGAATCTGGGGAATTTTAGCCTCCATGGAATCTGGAAGATTCCCTCAACATTCTTCAAAGATTTTGCTCTGCAAAAAATATGCAAATCTGATGCTTAGATGATGATTCTGGGTTCACGATCATGTTCCCTGCAAAATTCTAGTTAAAATGATTGTAAACTTCATATCATTTTGATAAAATGAAAATTTACCTCCCCGAGAATCTCAAAGATTCCTCACAGCATCAAAAGATTCTCTGCAAAGATTCTTGTAGAATATTCTCATCTTGAAATTTGTGCCACATGATTCAAGCCTCCTGGTTCTACCTCTTCCGTCAAAACTCTATTTGGTCGCTCTCCATTCCGCTGTGCTCTCCCCGAAGTAAATCAAAAAATTAGGTTTTTAATGTTTAAGGGTGGCGGACTTCTCCAAGCTACCAATGTTGGTGGAGTGGTTGGGCAGATGAATGGAGGCACTGAGGTCGGGGGTTCCAACCCCGCCGACCTTGCAAATTTAACAAAATTATTTTTTTTTAAATGGCGTTGGTGGTTCATTTATGGTAATGGTTTGGTGTAACCATTGTGGGGGCACCCGGGAGGCAGGCCTGCCAAGTTGGCCAGGCGCCGCCCTCTTAATATTTGACACTTGACGCTAACGGGTGGCGTGGGCCACCTACTACCCATTTTTTATGATGTCGTGGGACTCGGTGGGGGTCATGACCAGCCGGCCCAATTTTTAATGTTGAATGGGCTTCGGCCTGTTTGGAGTGTGGCCCGAGGTGGCGGGGTTTGGCCACCTACCACCCCATTTTTAATATGAATTTTTTTGGTCTAGGTGATAGGGGTGGTAGGGGTTATGGCTTGCCCCCTATTATATATGTTATTTTTGTTTTAATAACAACCATTGGTTGTTTTCAAATTTTTCAAAAATAAGGGATATTGGGCAATTTAAAGTGGCAACAATTTTTCTCGTTCCAGTGGTCAGATTCCGGTGATCGCTATCGGTAGAATTTGTAGGACCATTAACCCTATCACTTGGCCAAGTCAACCCTGAACTTTGATTGACCTTATCTCCTCCATACAAGCTTGGATTTGAGTGTCGTTCGCACCATTGGAATCAGGGGGACGTTTTGATTTGGTGCTTGTTTGGGAGAAATTTGACCATTTATGAGCACTCTTGGACTTCTGTATGTGTCTGGAGCCACCTAGATCAAGGGTGTAAATAATCAGAGAACAACCATTTGGGAATGGGAGAGGATGAATATATAAGCAGGGAAAGGGAGTTAGGATCTCTTCTAGATCACGAAGCTTCTTGTCCTCTTTGGGAAAACTTGTTTTCAGGGATCAGTGCGAATATCAAAGTAAAAAGCGTGTTGGCAGTGTGACGCCAGTATAGTGCAACTCGTGATCAGCACTAGTTGTCAGTGTCACAGTGGCGTTGATCTTGAAATTAGGGTTTTAGAGCTCACTTCTTCAGGGAAGGCTCAAGGAATTTTTCCATCAGTGTTTCAAGGAGGATATGAATTTTATATCAGGATGGGTACACTGCATGATTACCAATTTTTGGGCACTTCGTGGTATGACACATGAAAGTGCAGGAGGCATGACAAAATATTGTGTAATAGATGCCCCCTAAAGCATGAAGGCAAAACATGGAGTGATGGTTGAGATTCTTTACGAGTTTTTTCAAGGACGAGAACAAACAATGTCAAGATACTTGCAAATCAAGGACACATATACATATACATATCTGATATCAAAACATGAATCCATGGTATTGACACAACCATCCAGATAGAAAGGACTATGTGAAAGGATCAACGACATGGGCGTAGCCATCCAAATGAAAAGGATCATTTGTAAATCTAACATCCAAGGTATGGACGCAACCACCCGACATAGAAGGATCATCATCATCATAAATATAAAGTCCCATGTATAGTCACAACCATCTGTATAGAAGAAACATGTGTACAATCATGAACAATACATAACTCCACGCAACCTGAGTCATAACAGACAAAACTCAGGGTCTTGCGCTCCATCCCAACCCGATCAAAGCATGAATTCTAACATGCAAGTGAATGTGTCAAAGTCGAACATGCTTGAAAAGCACCTGATTACTGGCCAATGATGTGGACCATTAGCAGGTGCAAGAGGAACCACCAATAATGATAATGGCTCTCAAGGTATGTCAGTACAATCCATGACTATGAAAATGAAGTTGATGTCGAACACTCGTGGAACCATCCAATCAAAGGCCAATAATGAAAACTTGTTGTCGGATGCGAAGAACTTGCCATTAAGGCATGCAAGCTCTAAGGTACTAAAAGGGAGTTCCTAAATCATCTTCCTGGATAATGAGCTGAAGTCTATAGGAAGTGACATGTCGAAGGAGGGCCATAGGGATTCCCTCATCATCGACACGAAACAAGGAATAAAGTGAAATGAAGGAGTATGATCCAAGACTATAGCAAAGGGTTATACAATGTATAGGTAATAAACTGCAGATGGAACTTCTTTTGAACATATTGGCGACACAACTCTAGAGTGTGGCATCATTTGACTCAACATAACACCAAGGGTCATTGTGATGAAATGGAATAGTCATATGAGAGGTAAAACGGACCACTCAAACCTAGAAAGATAGGTGAATGAGTGAGGATATTCGAAAACCGACACAAGAAATAGATGAGTGTCATGTTCAAGAGTGACATGTTGCCTGTACAAGAGATGTTTCACTTCCATTTTTCCCCACTATTTCTAGCGAGTACCCCAATTATTTTTTATCACAAGCTTGAAGGGGATAGCATAAGCATGTCGTATAAGTTCATTCTTCAAATGAATCCATCCTAGTAAGTTTTACAATTCCTAGGAAGGAGAAACTCGATCTCGTCATGGTGACAAGTTTGTCACCGTTTAATTTTTTACAAGTCTGACAGAAGAATAACTCAGATATTTTTCATATTTAGAGAGTTTGAATAAGAGACGGACAAAAAAAAAAAAACCTCCATCATGTCCCTTTTCATAATTTGTCCCTCGAACCCAAAAAGGTAGAAAATAATATTTGAAAGAACATCTTAACAGCCTCCATCATGTCCCTTTTCATAATTTGTCTCTCGAACCTGAAAAGGTAGAAAATAATATTCAAAAGAACATCTTGATTGTATCGACCAAGGTGTAACTTTTTCGTAAATAGTTAATCTCGACCCGAAAAGGGGTAAACGTATATTGATATGACGTCAGTTCATTTAATTTTAAGAGTTAGAAAAGATAAGTACTCAATGATATTTTCATATTTTGAGAGTCAGAAAAGCTCTTAAAGATGACTCCAGGGGGGTTCCTTATTCATTTGTTTTTAACGAGTCTGAAAAATAGATAAAACAAAAACTCATTGAATCAGTCAAAAATGATCACTGTAACAACCGAAAAGTGTTTATCTAGATTGTCATTGATATCAATATGGAAATAATTTTGGATAGTAAATAATGATGTGAAGCCAAGCAGAATAGATCCGCAAAGCAACAGGAGTAGGAAGAGTTCATCAGAAGCCATCAAAGAAGAGCTACTAGAAGAAGAGCGATCGGAGCAAAGAAGAGCTAATCGGAAGAAGATCTATCAGAGTAGTGCATTAGAAGTCATAGGAGTAAAGAGAAAAAATAAGAGCGACGAGCCAAGACAATGAAAATATATTGCATATGCCAAGAGTAAGAGTCATAACAGAGGAAGTAATAAACCATGGGAGCCCTTTCGACAATATATAATATCGGTAGAAATATTATTGGCAATTCTATTATATTAAGTTATGTAAACACTGCTAAAACCCCCGGTTGCGATATGAGTTGCGGACCCGCTAGACCATTACAATTCACCTTAATGAAATATCGTGTCCACCTATCAAAACGTTCATATCGCAAGTCATAAGTTATGTATATCCAATTCTTCCGATTGCGATAACATTGCGGAACCCACTGCACCATTATAGCATGACTTAATGAAATATCGCATTAGTAGGAATTGCAAGTTTCAAAGTAATGTCAAAATGTCAATTGCGATATAATACGCGGACCCGATAGCTCCATAGAATATACCTTTATGTAATATCACGTCCAGGTATCAGGGAAGTTACGCAAATCATAAGGGTTGTCACCGTCAGACCGCCGATTGCAATAAGACTTGTGAACCCGACCGCTGATTGCGATAAGTCTTGTGAACCTGACCGCCGATTGTGATATTAACTGTGGACCCAACGGATCTATTCACGATGGTTTAATATTATATCATGTATGTTTCATCGGCAGTATGAATATCAACCATGTTACATCAACGATGTTAATATTTGCAATTGCGGGACCTCTAAAAGTTGCAACTGTGATTGATAACGTGGATGTGGGACCTCTTTGGGTACGGTCTCTCCCATAAAATCTTTCGTAAATAAAATAGGTTTATGAGTAATTGGATGAATATCCATAAATCGGCCTCTCTTTTCAAATGAGCATGTCTTTTGAGTATTGGGGAAACCCGTATAAATACAAGTTATAAAACATCACCTTAAGCATCGATCGGGCATCGGCACAGAGAAAAATTAAAGAAGTTCACGACTCATGAACTTGAAGAGACAGAGGAAGCTGAAGGTCTAGCAGACGACGAAGGTGTAGCAAAAGCCGAAGGCCGAGTGAAGAAGGAAGCAGAAGATAGAGTGGGAGGACAATATTTTGAACTGATTCATCTTAAAGCTTCGGACCCGAAGTGAAGCCATAGCACAAACAAGCAACCTATTGCAAAGACTACAAGGACAGGATTTTGTAAAGAATTCCTTGGAAGCAGTATATTACAATCAAACATTTCTTGATAGAATAAATCTATAGGGTCAGATCCCTTGGGTTTGGTGCCTCAGAATTAGAAGGATTGGTGTCCTTAGAGTTGGTGCTCCTAAATTCAATGTTGGTGCCTTGGTAAGATAGGGTTGGAGCCCTAGAGGTTGGCGCCTCATAAAAGTCTAAGTTGGTGCTTGGCAAAACTCATCAGATATTGTATTCAATATTTTTCTATATTTAATAAAATCATTTCTTCAATAAAAATTGTAAAGAATCTAAACTGGTAATAATAACAATTGAAAAGAAATATTGACTCACCCCCTGCATTTCCAACAAAAAGAACCTGCAACTGCACAAGGACAACCACACATCACTGATATCAAGGAAAATAATAAAATATTAGCAAAAATGTGTTAAAAAGCTCATAAATAGACTAAAAGTAAAAATATTTTTACCATTTTACTTGGAGTAAATAGGAGAGTGAATTTTACCTTATTTTCCTTAATTCTTTAGGCAGGCAGTGTGGGAGATCCAAGGCACCATTTCATGAACCACAGCTGCAAGTAAGAGCTCTTCCTTTTTCCTTTCTTTTCATTCTACTTTTATGCCATTTTTGAGGATTTTTGCTGGTTAAAATGGAGGGTTTCAAATTTTGAAATCAGGGGTGATCAGCGCGAGTCTGCTTATGGATCCATGTTGATCACCCTTGAGACCAAAAGGCTCTCACGCTACCAGCGTAGAAACAATTAAAACAGATGTGCGGGCCACAAGGCAGAAAAAATGTAGAGAAATATTCTCTCTTAAGCGAAATTTTTGAGTTTTTGATCCGTGAAAAGGCATTTAATTAATGTAAATGGTTGTTTTGCAGGAGATTTTGAAAACATGGTCATTGAATGGAAGGAAAGGGGCCATGAGGCAAAAGAACACCAGGTTTCCCAAAATGCTGAATGTGTCAACACTTTAAGGAACTGCGTGTTATTTAAATTCTTCCAAACCCCAGGACTTAGAGCTCAAAATAAGCTGCTACACTATCTGATCAGTCTATGGGATGTTGATCGAAAAATCCTCATAATTGGATACCAAGAACTAGAGTTGGAAGTAGCTGATGTCTACTTCATTACTGGATTATCTAGAAGAGGGGAAAGAGTCCAACTCTTTGGATCCTGTGGTGAAGGTGAGAGCACCAATGCCCTAATCAGAAGGCATTTCCTGGGTGCAAAGACAACTGTGAGTGGGAAGGTGAAGATACTAACCATCGACAATCTTCCCTTGAGGAAAATTCTACACACCATGGCCCATATCGCTGGGTCGCAGGCTTTGCACGAGGTCTCAAAATCAAAATTCCAATATGCAGTGGATTGCCTTACTCCAATAGTATTCAATTGGGGTGAGGGGCTATTGGCCAACATGAAGAGGCAATTGACCAAAGGAAAGTTTGGAAACTTGAAGCAGTTCAACTTTGGTTCGATTTTGGTCACTTTCTTTTTGTAGCACATGCCCCTATTTCAGTATCAGTGGATAGAGGTGTCGGATCCTGCTCCACAAGATCTGAGGCTGCTCAGATGGAGTGAGATCATGCCTAGTGGAGGATGGGACCTACAAATGCATTTCCCTCCACCGTTCTTTGGTTGGTTGTGCCAACAACTGATCGTTGTGGATGAGTATGCCTATGTAGGCACAGACTTTAGAGGGGATCAAGATCTGCCTCTACCACTGGGTGAGCAATGGAATGATGCATGCAAAACTTGTTTTTGGAATTTTTCCAAGTTTTATGAATTTTTTTGTTAAAGTGTATCTGAGAGTTTACTTGTGATAAATGTGCAGATGTAGGACCAGAAAGGCCTCCTGGCATGTTGCCAATAGCACAGTGAGTAGCACATCAGATAGAAGATGCTCCATACGAAGGAGCAGATCATATGGTAGAGATGGAACGAAATCTAGAAGTGATTACCTGAGGGATTCCAGAATATGCGACTATAGATGATGTGCCACTACGATACCAGAGGCATACAGTAGGAGTGTCTGAGAGACTGTGTCAGTTATTAGGTCGAGCGATTAGAGCGGTCTCATGCTATCGCAAGCATCACTTGACCGAATAGCCTTTCTAGTCATGATTTTTGCACTATTATAGGCTTCGAAAGCCATGTGTCTCAAAACACTCCTACTTATGTGTTCATGTATCATGATGATGTGATTAGTTTTATAATTTACGCAAATGTCTATCAAGAACATAAATTGCTAATACATCTATTAATGTATTCAAATTGTGTGGAATGTGTTGATATGTGACATAATCAGATTTTCTTTCCAGTAATCAAACATGTAGATACATACACAAAATTTATTGATTTATTACTGAGTGATGACTATTCAATTGTAACACAACGAGTTGTGAATATAACTTAACGACTAAATTTCTAATGCCAAGATAAACTGCTTCTGATAACAATTCAATAACTACACTGTACTCGACAATATTATTAGTTGTTTATCTCAAGCAAATACCTTGTAAATCGATCAACTCACCATCAGGGGAAAAGAATGCCCAAGCTACGGAAGATAATTTGTGTGTTACGACAAGCACCATAAGAAAAACCAACATAATGGTTTGACGACATCTGCAAATTGAGTGGAACACAAGGTAAGAAGAAGGAACATGTATGCAAAGCAAACAATCACACCAAAAAATCAAAACTGCACACCAATGAATTCACACTAATGTACAAAAGTAATTACACAGAATTCACGCATAATACTTTTTCAGATAAAGCTTGTTGCGGGGCTATGATAATGCATTACCTTCGTAGTCAACCAGCTCATATGTGCCTTTTTGAAAGACAGATTTAACGATCTATGGCCCATGACACATAGGTTCGAAATTCCCTGCTCCCAACTTATAATTGCCTTAATCATACAGCAAGACCAAGTCACCTTCAGCGAAAATGCATGGAGAAACAGTTTGATCAAAATGAGCTTTAACTCATTTTTTTGTGCTTCGATCACCATCGCAACAATACGATGGGTCTCATCAAGCCTATCGAGATAAAGTAACCACTCCTCTTTACGTGAGGTATTGGGGAGTAGCTCGATAGCTAATTTTAACGAATGAAATTCACACTCAATCGGGAGTGTCGCGTCTAAACCGTAAACCAATTGGAATGGAGTTAAACTAGTGGTTATCTTATTCGAATTCTGGTATGCCCAAAGAGCTGATAACAACATGAGATGCCAATCCTTTTTATGCTTCCCAATGGTTCGTTGAATCATAGTAATCAAGACTTTGTTAATTACTTCAACTTGGCCATTGACCTATGGGTAGTAAGGAGTTGAGCTATCATGGTAAAAACCCAACTGTTCAGTCAACTCTGCCATCATGTACTGATGAAAATGTGATCTGTGATCAGTGACAATGGCTTGAGGGATGCCAAAATGGTTTATGACATGGTTAAAGAGGAATTTAGTAGCAGTGATACCATTAGCATTATATGTAGGCATCACCTCAGCCCATTTAGTAAAATAGTTGACGACGACGATGATATAGTCATGCTTGCCAATCGATCGAGGGTTACATGTCATGAAATCTATGTCCTATTTATCAAATGGGCCAATGGTAATGACTGGGTGTAAGGGTACTCGCGGGGTACGTTGTTTTTGGTTATAAATCTAACATTCATGGAATTTTTGAACGGCCAGAATACAATCTTTGAAGATAGAATGCCAGAAATAATCAGTGCAAAGGATCTTCTAAGCAGTGTCATATCCTGACATGTGACCACTACATGCCCCAAAGTGATAGTAATTGAAGACTCTTCCAACCTCTTCAAGTATTATACATCTTCAAAGAATAGAATCAACACCGACCCAATATGATATATCACCAACAATCCGATAAGGATGAGACTAATGCCGAATGCAGCATCGGTCAGATTGAGACAACTTGGATCAGAAAGTTTGGGTTTGAAGATAAACAGTGATATATCTGTACCACGGGTCGACAGTGATGATGAGAAATAAAGTTTCATCAGGAATTTCCTCAGTAAAATCAGTGGAGGTGTTTACGGAAGGAAGGGAGCAGATCAATTCGAAAAAAAGGAGGGATTTCTTTGATTTGGCGGCAGTGAACTCCAAATCAAACTCTTGCAGGATAACAATCCATTTAGATTATTTTCCCCCAAGCAATTCACGAGTCAGAATATAAGTCATGGGGTTACAGCCATAAATCATTGTGGTTTTCCATAGAAGAATGTAATGGTGAAATCGTTGAACAGCATGGACAGCTGCCAAGGAAAGTTTCTCGACATGACCATATTGAGTTTCAGTGTCAATAATATTTCAATTCAAATAATAAACCACATGTTCATTGACGTCGTCATCATCCTAGACCACCACCATAGCAATGATACTATCATCCGCGGCCAAGTATAGGAAATAATCGTGATGATAGTCAGGGGGATGCAGTAAAGGAGCACTGATGAGTGTTTTCTTTAGAGCATCGAAATATTTTTGGGCAATCTCATCCCAAATGAATGGGATCACCTTTTTGAGCAAGCGAGTAAATCCCTTGGTGAGCTCAACGTAGTTAGGGACAAAGCGTCGAAGAAAATTAGCCTTTCCTTGTAAACTCTACAATTGGTGCAGTAACGAAGGAGGGGGTAAATTTACAATAGCCTCAACTTTCATAGGATCTATTTGGATACCTTCTTTGGACACAACAAAACCCAAGAGACGACTAGATTCGACACAGAAGACACATTTTTGTAGATTGAGGTGAATATTATAGCATCAACAACATAGAAAAATTGCTCGAAGGTTGTCCAGATGGTCACAACACTTAGCGGAATGAGCCAGTAAGTCGTCTAGATAAGGTTGAACAATTTGTTTAATATCATGAAAGGCATATGACATTGCTCTTTGAAAGGTAGCACCATTGTTTATCATACTGAAAGGGAGCTTCTTATAAGCAAAAGTCCCCCATGGACAGATGAAAGTTGTCTTGCATTGATCAGCGGGTAATATGTTAATCTGGTTGTAACCAGAAAAACCATCCATAAAAGAGGAGATCTCACTCCTAGTGCACTCATCAATGATTTGATAAATAAAGGGAGTGGAATAGTTATCTTTAGGGCATGCACGATGATGTCACGGTAATCAACACAAACTTTAATGGTTACTTGCTTTTTGGTAACAGGTACGATATTGGAGACCCAATCTGTCAATGGGATAGGGTAAATAAAACCAGCTTTTAGAATCTTTTTAACTTCTCCCTTAATAGTAGCGCCTTCCTGGGATGCATGGGACGGATTCATTGGCAAACTGGCTTCGCATCAGGATATGTGGTATTTCATGCACCACAATAGCTGGATAATTACCAGGCATTTCCTCATACGACCAAGCGAAGACATTGCGAAATTCTTTGAAAAGCTCACTATAAACCCCGATCTCATTAGGAGAACAGGAAACCCCAATGTGAATGTTCTCAAAAATTCCAGGTTTAATGGAAATGTCGATTGGCATGGTTGTAGTAATATTTCCATATTACCTTTAGACAAAAATTCATGCACCAGAACAGTTGTTTGAAGTGGGTGCATCAGGTTATGAGAAACAAAAGCTTCAAGACACGAAGGAATCTCACTTAGACTTCAAAGAAACGAGGAACGATGATGGTCATAATTCCGAAGAGTTTCATCAAGAGACATAACCTCAACAATACTCTCATTAGTGGGGAATATCTCGTTCAAGGATCCAGAGAATCCCAAGAACCAAGCCAAGGAGATTGTGAATAATTATCTAGGTATACACTGAGAACAACATGAATTTCTGAAGCAACCGCTAAAGCCAAAAAAATTTCATGATAAGCTTGTTCTAAGGGACTTAGCAGCATAGTGTCACCAAATGAATCAACCTGATTCAGAGAAAGGATGATCCACGGGTCAGTGGAGATAGAAATCATGTTGATTGAGGCGACATGCGGAGGTGAGAGAGAAAAAGTTCCCATTAAAGCTAAATCTTCGAAAATACCTACCCCCATGCTCTCTTATGGAATATCTGTATTTCCCACATATGGGGCATTTCCATTTTAGACACCTGAAGAGAAAAAGGACAATTGATTGAGGCTGAAAATTTTTCCTTCATGAGGAAAACGGAGCACCTGGAACAAAGAGAAAACCACACAAAACATGGCATGGGTCCAACTTTGCCAAAGTAGAAGGTTGATTCGCATCTACAACTTCCACTTCTAACTCAACAACCTTCCCTTCCAAAGTGATATGAAAACTTGTGAGAATACCATAAGGACAGGAAACTCTGCCATCAAAGGCCTCCAAAGTGTTCGGGGACTTGTTGAGAGGTGGAGAGCCAATAGCTTTCCCACATGAAACAAACATGATGCAGGTGGAATCACCTTCATCAACGACAGTCTGATGGATCGTCTTTCCTTTTATAATGACTTGAATCAAAAAGTCAATCTAATGAGGAAGACGAGGAACATGGTTTTCGAGATAGAAAGTAATCAAGCTCGAATCAGTAGGATCGATGCCTCCTATAGTAGATAATAATGATTTCCATTGTGTTGGACAAGTTTGGAGAACTTCCAAAGCAGACATCATCGAAGGTGCTTGAGCTAAATCTTCGACAACACTGTAATGTTGAGCATCTCTAGAGTTCGGGTTATACGATGACTTTCGATGCACACCTTTGGGAGGGGGTCGAATAACAGATTCATTATTAGGTCTATCGATATGGAGAGGACCAGAATTGGGTGGAGCGGAAGTAGAAGGTATATCTCTGGCTTCCTTTTCCACCATCTGCTTTTGAGAGGTTTGATAATCTTTCGATTGAGTGGCTACAAAGATAGGAAATGAACCTGTTAGCGCTTGGAATTCACCTAGGCTGAGATAGACAAACTCTCAAGGCTACATCAAACCATTTCACCTCGTAGCTAGCCCTACGAGGTATGAGAAGGCTCTCTCGGGTCAGATTCGGTAGATCTTTTAATATGATAAGCTGACAAATTAGGATCAAAGATATTAGGCTAGTAAATTGATAAGGGGGGTTGATTTAAAGATTTTTGGTTTTTTGGTGGCAATTGGAGGGAGTGCAATTCAGGGTGCGGGGATTGAGCACAGTTTTTGCAGGGGGATCTTTGGGGCAAGGTAGGAGTGAGCACTGATGCCTTAATCTGAGATGGATGATCAGGGATGATAGAGAAGGAGCTAAAGAGGGCAAACAACCATTTGAATCCTCTCTAGACAGCAGAAAACATAAATTTTGAACAAACTAAAAAGCTGAGCATGTCAAAGCATGTATTCAAACTTTACCACTTCATCTGTCCAAATAGAAGCAAAAGAGAGATGTAGAATACATAAACAAACTTACAAGAACATGTAGAGAACACACCGTCAACACTACAATCCACAAGAATCCACAAGGATGTCTGCAAAACCCTGGCCTTCTTCCTCTTTAAATTGCAAAGATAGATGTACAATATACAATGAAACTTTCTCCCACAAGAGTCCAACCTTCCAACCCCTCAAAATGACTAAGAAAACACATAATATAGGAAAGCTAACCTCTTCCCTTGCCTCTAGGGGTCGAGATCATCCTTCTAGGAGCAGTTTGAACTAATTCCAAACTAAGCACTAGATAATAGGCAGCTCAACAACTTGCCTCTATTACTTAGCTAACCGATTCATGCATTAATTATTCACTTTTTACATCAAGGAAGCTTCTAGAAGGGTAAAGAGAGATAAAATCTATCAAAGTGTCATGAAAATATTTCTTTTATCCATCATCTACACGTAAAAATGGTCAACCATAGTCAAAACAATGTTTTTTGACAAAAACAGGTCAATTCTGGCAAAGCTGTAGTTTAGGTCGCGCCCCTTTGCTGCAACTTTTGAGTGGGTTCCACTGGTCCAAATCAGGTGCAAGATGGCTCATTGGAAAGCGTGGTCTGTGTACTTTCCATCCTAAGTGGAATTTCTGCATTTGGAGGTGTTTTTCCCCCTCAAAAACCATTTCTCCCAAGGTCACTTTCTGCAATTCTGGCAAAGCTGGCTCACACGGTCGCGCCCCCTGTAATTTAGGTTGCGCCCCTTTGGTGCAACTTTTTAGTGGGCTCCACTAGTCCAAATCAGGTGAAAGATGTCTCATTGGAAAGCTTGTTCTATCTAATTTCCATCCCAAGTGTAATTTCTCAATTTGGAGTTGATTGGACCTGTTGAAAATCAAATCTCCCAAGACTGGTCAAAAAGTGCCAAATAAGGCTGCCTGAAAGAAGAGTGCTGTTGCAGTCAACTTTTGAATGCCTTCATCAACCCCAAATTGAGCTCATGATAGCTCATTAGAAAGCTATTTGTGTCTAGTTATCATTTTAGCCATCAAGAAAATCATTTTGCCAACCAAGCTAGGAGAAAACTTGATTTTTCCAAGGTCACTTTAGAGGTGTCTTTGATTCTCCCGAGGCAACGGTATTCTTGACATTTCTCTCAAATAATGACACCTGTGTAAAACTTGAAAGAGGTGTTTCTTCTTTGGCATGTTATGGACAAAAACCGCTCTCCGTTTTCCAAAATTCATCTCTGACTGCTCTGAAACATCATTTGAGTGAAACTTGCCCTGATGTATGAAACAAGGAATTTGGTCGAAATGAAGCAAAATGAAGGGGATAGGGGGCTTCTAAATTCTTGGGGAAATTTTTTGGAGTGGGGAGGGATGTTAGGAAGTAGGGGAAAGTGGAATCTTAGAGATTGAGTGAGGGGAAGGGGTCCAAAAGGGCAAATCACAGGCCAAACCTAGAAAATTGCCAGGTTGTAGCTAGAAACTAGGGTTTGTGTGAAAATGAGGAATTTGGCGGATCTAAGGGATGGGAAGTGTTTGATAAGGTACTTTAAGGATAGGGGAAGGTGTATGCACATCTGGATACAAGTTTTGCTGATGATTTAACCGTCCAAGAAAAATTGGCTTCAAAACCCTAGGAGAGGGAAATGAACTTGCCAAGGCACAACTGAAGCATGAACAAGATGTCAAATGACTCATTAGACACTGAGATGATCATGACAACCCTATGAATGATGATAGACTCAGCTGAATGATGACATAGACTGACGTTTGGGCAACTTTAGAAGGAGCATAAAGCAAACCCTAGACCTAATGCCTAGTGACCAAATTTTGCTTGAAGACTCACTGAAATGACAAAATT
>APFE031744803.1:0-16193 GCA_000404065.3 Pinus taeda | reverse complement strand
GGGTGGGGATTGAAGGATGAGACTAGGAAAAACAAAGGGTTGCGGATAAGGTAACAAAGAGGAGCCAGTGAAAGGTGAAGGGGGAGGGTCACTGAGAATGGTTAGGCCTAACAGGGTTAGGACGATTATTATTAATGGACAAAAAAAGAAGAGTGGCTTTCCAAGAATGGCTCAATTGTTATCCGTCTTCTTTATTAAAGTTGTTAGTGTGCTTTTTAATTTCTAGAGCCTCCCTAATGATGTGGTTTGAGTGGAAAGAGGTAGAGGTGAAGACTTTGGTTTTTGCAAAACAAATTAAATGCCTGGTATTGTGGGAGTGTTCATCGATAGTCGATTTAGTAATTCAGTTATGGTATGTGTCATTCATATGCTCTGTAAGCCAGACTTTGAAGGATCTTCCAATTTCTCCTATATAAGACATTCCATAGGAGCAAGGGATCTCATAGATTTTGAGGCCAAAAATGGGGCCACTCTTGTCTTTGGCCAACATGAAGAGCTTACTAAGGGTTTTATGGGGTTTGAACAAGGTTTTGATGTTCCTCTTAGAAACGATTTTGGAATTATTGTTGGTAATTCCCTAAATATAGGGAAGGGAGACTTTGGCTAAGGGTGGATTGATGACAAGGATTTTAAGATTAAAGTGGATAGCATAATGGAATGATTTTTTGATATAGGACAAGGAGTAACCATTACATTTAAGGGCTTTGGTGATATGTTCTTTTTCATTGGAAAATTATTGAGAGGGAGAAATATGATTCGCACAAGTAGCAAGGGTTTTAAGTAAAACATATTTTTGAGCAGGATGATAGTTAGAGCTAGAATGAAAGTATCTATCAGTATGAGTCTTCTTACAATAGACTTGGTGGGTAATCAGGATGACAAGAGACAAGGATGTTAAGAAAGGAAGGGATTGTTTGGACTAAAGCTCCATATTGAATTGGAACTATGAAGGAAAGTGAATAATATGGGACAGGAACGTTTAGAGTTGTAGCATACCATAGGACCAAATAAAAAAAGATATCATCGACAAAGAGCTTCAAAATGGAGGAACCCATGGTTGTGCACTCAATTTTCTCATAGTAGACTCCATTAAAAATGAATAAAGTAGTGGTGAGGAAAATTTTGATGAGTTTGAGGGTCTTAGAATCAATTAGTTTTTAAATTAGGTCAACGGCTTCTAAGATAGGGTTTTGGTAAATAGGGAGACGACATCACATTTAACCGTGTTTTTGTTTCCATCAAGAATTAGGTGTTTAGTTTTCTCAATGAAATCGATGAAGTCTTTTAACAACCCTGGGTTAAAGTTCATACAATAAAGGTTAATAAAGTCAAAATAAGACCAAGGTTGTGGGACAAGTATTCCAAGTTGAATGTTGGGAAAATAACTATAGTGGGCATCACTTTTGGTTTGTTAATGGCTAATGAAATTGGCAAATGCTTGGACACGGCAAAGAGCCATTAATTGGCATTTTATTTATGAAAATAAAGGAAATAGGAGAAAAGGAAGGCTAAGAGACATATATTTGCATGAGAGGGATATTAGAGGAAAAATGAAGGAAAATGAAGATAATAAAGGCCTCAATGATGAAAGAGCTTCTAAGGATTAGCTAATAGTTTTTTATCAGTTTGGATTTGGAATTAGTTTTAGAGAGAGAAAGGAACACCAAGAGGAGAAAGAAATAAAGCAAGCAAAGGAAGGGAAAGGACTAAGCAAGGACAAGCAAGGAAAGAAAGGAGAAGGTTGGATCAACAACTTGAGTAGGACATTTTTATAGGTAACAGGTTGCATGTGTGGTTTCCTAGATGATATGTGACTGCATGTTTTATGCATTTGAGTATTTGGTTCATTTGTTTTCATTGGCATGGTTTTGGTCGGATTTGATAGTGGTTTTAGCCTTGCCTTGCCGTTTCCTAGATTGCCATTATGTCATGGGATTCATTTCCTGGTTGAGCTTTGGATTGCCAAAAAGCGTTGGAACCATGTGAAGTGGTCTCAGGAAAATTCCCAAGGGTTTGGGGTGGAGATGGTTTTCTTTGGGAATCCCTTTATAGGAGGGTGTAGACAGGAAAATTCCTCAAGGTATGGTGAAGAAATTATGAGGAATCCAAGCTTGTTTTGGTTTGTGATCTCTTGATTATTTTTTGTGAGATTGTGGTAGTTTGAGGTGGAAGTGGTTTAAACTATGGATTCCCTTAGTTCTTTATGACTTGGTTTATCCCATGAGATCCCACATTCATGCATGGAATATGCCATAGTGGTGATTGACTGAAAGAAAGTTTTGGTTCAGTTCAATCTATGGTCAAATCGTATGTGGAAGTGCTTAACTTGGTTGGAATTTTCATATTTTAGTAAGATTTATTTTCATATTATGATTTATGAGCATTTGTACTTGTTATTATGTTGATTTGATGGTTTTTCTGTCATGTTTAATATTATGGTTGTATGTTAGTTATAAGCATGGTTTATTAAGCGATTTGGTTGTGGATATTATGACTCTTTGATAAGTTAATAAATGGTTTATGAATGCATAGGCTAACAAGTGTTGTTACAGATACTTGAGAGGGCATTACAACTTCTTGGGGATTTTCAACTAAAGTACAAAGACATAAAATTAGGTATGCATTCATGACATGTAGCTTACATGTTTTCCATGTGTTTCACAAAATATCTAGTATGTTCTAGTTAGCCAAGGTCATGTTTTCGATTCAAGTTTGAATTATTAACATTTTTGTTATGAGAAATATGATTTTGAAAAGTTACAAGAACTTTTGGGAAGTGGCTTGGAGGATAGCCTAGAAAACTGGCTTAGATCTCAAGACCGAAGGCACAAAAATGAGGATCTGGGGTCATAACCACGTGGAGCAAGGCTTCTGAGTGTGGTTGGAAGTTCACAACTGCATGAAGGTAGTTTCAAGGGTGTAGTTATAGGTCTAGGTGACTAAAAAAAGGTTCCATATCATGGATTGACCACCTAGGTTTTTGGGTGATTTGTAGTCCCTGTAGGATGTTAATTTGTGGCCGGTTTGTAGGCTCTACTTCCTTAACTAAAACTAGGAGTTTGGGTCATGTCATATTGGAACTTCTCTTTGCATTTACCCAAAGTTCTTGTAAAAGTGGGTAAATGTGTGGTGTCACATTACTGATTGGTATCAGAGCTTCTAGGTTCAATACTTGGACAGGATGGGAAGGATGTGATTGCTATGCATGCATGTTAGTTGTATCCATGAATTGTAGTGGCTATGGTTGTCATGTATCTAGTTGGTTTTACAATGAATGATGTGGATAAGTTGATATGTTCATGTCATTATAGGTGTGTTTTTGTGTGTGTGTGTGTGTTGCGATAATATGGAAGGATTGTGAATACGAGATAGCCTCCCTTGAACTTCACTGCAGTATATTGGTTATGTTTATATTTCATTTATCTAACATGGTATATTTGTAGGAAGAATAAGATGAAAGATGACAAGTATATGTAGGTACAAAGAAGCAAAGTCATGTACATACCAATGCACTAATTTAAGAATACCAAGGGTCCTTACCATGGTATTGGCCCACAATATTGAGCGCATTAACAGTTACTTGATCCCATCTAAGATTACCACTGACAATAGTGTAGTTTTAACTTATGGTATTGGCTAAGGCTCTAACTATATAAGGAGGTGAAGATCAAAGCGTTAAGTGTGAATGTGAAAGGGATTTTGATGAATACTTCAACATGAAGTATATTTGCATTGTAAGGGCCATAGTTGACACATAGATCTGAAAAAATTATGCATCGATGAATACAATGATGGATCAAGATCATGAGACCTAAAATGACTTTCCATTATATGATTTTCTCATGGATTGACTAGATTTAAGTATTGATGCATGTTTTTATCTCTAAATTTTATGATCTACACCTTTCTGAATTTCTGAAGAGCTGCACATTTTTCGGTAAAAAATTACAGATACATACGCAGGTTTGTCTTGGTTAAGTCATGTATACACGTGGGTTTCTTTATTCAAAGCCACGTACATAAAGGAAGGGTTTTTGTTCATAAATTGATCAACCTGGTCAATGATGATGTATCTTTGTCGTCTGTCAGTGATGTCGTCATGTTGATTTGGGTTGAGTGATAATGTCTGAAGTAGAACTAATTGAATGATGAAGTTGAATTTGGTTACATGTTGATTGGTTGAAAATATTATGCTAATTGTATGAGTGTTCTTTGAGCTAACATAAAATTGCAGAATAACTCTAGGAAACTCTGTGTTTAATTCAAAATTACACGTTTTTAGCATATTGAGATTTGTATGCAGGTTTCTCTTCAAAAAAGTGCATATACATGTGGGTTTCATTAAGTGAAGTAGTGTATACATGTTGGCATATGGATTATTGGGGTTGAAGTTGATTCTATTTGTTGATGTTGTATTCTGAATTCAGTTCTCTGTTCTACTTACATTGATCTCACTATTTTGTTTGAATTAAGTTGGTGTTTGCATCAGTTGATCTACAAGTTGTGATGTATTAAATAACGTGGATCCAATGTGAAAATTTATGAAACATGGTCCACGGATGTTGTTGAGGGTTGGATCCGTTAGTGAGGAAGTCAAAGCTTCCTACCAGTAGTAGTTGGAAATCAGATCAGGGGGTTTGAGCTCCCTTCCAATAGGATATGGAGAATGAGTGAAGGTTATATCCTTTAGCATGTGGCTGCCTACGTACTAGCATTAGTCTACACCAGTACAATAAAGTAAGAAATTTTTCATATTAATAAGATTGAAGACTGAGATGACAACAATGGTGGTTTTCTCCCACATTGGGTTTCCACCTTAAATCCTATTATTTAGGTGTGTTGCTTATATGTGATACTTTATTCTATCCTTACTGCACCTACTTGTTATAGACATTTTTGGGCACTGTAACCCCAGTCATATATGTCCATAAACCAAGGGCTTCTGAGTCCCTAAGAGTGTTGTTTCATGCCCTAAAGGAGCAAGGTCAGCTAATTACATCATCTCCCAGAAGTTCTACACAGAAAACTGCTCAGAACTGCTGAAAACTCGACCACACAGATTTCTCAGTGCAGAGGGTGTGATGCATCTCACCTTATCAGTGCAAAAAGTGTGGTGCATACTGAAAATCCATTCTGTAGGGTGCAATGGGTGAGAGTAGACAAATGGCAGAGATAGTTTGCAAGGTGGATGATCATGGAATCTTCCAGAAACTTCTCCTGTGACACTTGCCTCTGTAAATTCGCCCAGGGATGAGTAAGAGATCATCAATCCCAGAGTGGAATCAATAACTATCAGAGATAGGACACTAATAAAAATCCCAGAAGCTGACTCACCCCCTGCAATCATCTATATATGGAACCCTCATCCCAGAGATCCATAGGCCAGAATATTGTATCTTTTAAGGAAGTGTTGTTGGTTTCTTGGTGGAATATCATAGTGTTGGGTGATCTAAGTTTTTCATGAGGTGAAGAAGGGCTTTCATGCTGGGAGTATGACGTTGGGTCAGATCAATGGGTTGTAATCCTCTCTTCTAATATTTATATCAATAAAGCTATTTAAGTTTTCCTCCACATTCTTGTATGTTTGCTATTATATGCATGTGTGTGCTCAATACATATTTGGTCCTATATTGTTTACGATTGTAGATCTCTACACTTTGAAGGTATTATGCTGCTTTGACTTTACAGGTACTCTTTGAAGCGGGGTGGTCACGGGAGGAGTGGCAAAGATCCGTTAGAGAGGAGAGGGAATGAGCAGAAAACCAAGCAAAAGATTGAGGTTGGTATTCCTTGCTCCTCTCCTATCTACTTCTCGTAAAGGGAAACAAAATTAACTTTAATCTATTTGTTTATAAGATAGCTACCTGTCTTAGTGGGACTAGCAGCTCTGCATAGACATTAGATTTCTGAGTAACAAAATGGCGACTCCACTGGGAAGCAAATAGCTTGTTTGCTTGTCTATATTTGTTTTATTTATAAACTTATAGACGGAGTCTGAAGTCAAGCCTACTAGCCTTCGAACTGCATTTGCTATGCAAGTGTAAAGTAGATCAATGTCGCTTCAATCTATCTCTAGGTTTTGTTTATAAACTAAATAATTGATTTGCAAACATCCTAATTGCCCTGGTGGTGGCTCTAGTAGCCTCATTAGATCAGCCCCTGTGATTTTCATTTACTGACTATCATTTTCTCGGCTTAAATCCCTAAACTGAGCGGCAAACTATGACCAAGAACCCAGTTGAAGTCTCGTCCTTGGACCATCGCACCTTCTCCTCTTAGAATCTAGATGCATCGCACCTCCCATGTGTAGTAGGTGAGATGCATCGCTCTTTCTCTGTGGTACTGGTGCGATGATCAGATAAGACCTCTACTGCTTCTAGATTTTGGTTTTTGTTCACTCTTTTCAGCTTTATTTAGCAGTTTTGTTTTCTATGATCAGTATAACACTATGGAAACTCCCTCCCTTTGCATTATTCAACCTTCATAGTACAAAGAATTGTAAATTATTTTATGTATTGTTCACCATTTACAGTTCTAATTTACAAAGAAGTATCGTAATCAAGTTGTCGTGTTCTGATTTGGAAGTGTCGCAAGTGTCGTTTTCAGTCAAAGAAAAGAATCCTACTATTCTTGATAGTCGATTACACTGTTACTCTTGTATTTGATTTGAATTAGTAGTTTTTAAATTGTCGAAAGCAATTTTCAATTCAAAATTGCAAAGTGTCCTCATTGTCTTCCTTTCATTTTTTGAAGAGAAAATCATTAGTACTGTCACTTGAAACAATTCATATTTGTACTTAGCATTCTTTTTGTCATCCACACATTAGGAAAGAGAAAACAAATACATGCATGGGCATTTTCATTTAGGCTTCTTATTGATTTTTATTTAGGACAGTGCATCTAGTGTGTGCTCCCTGCTCTATGTTGAAAGAATCTGGTTTCTCTTTCCTTAGTAGCTAGGATTTTCATTGCAAAAAGAAGATTAAATGATTGTTTATCATCTTAGATTGTATTTCAGGAATTGTATGTCTACATCACGCGGTGAACCTGAAAGGAAAACTTCTTAAGAAAGATCAACTGTAAAATAAATTAAATGAACATAAAAATGCTTTGGAACCTAACGCACAACATTTAGAAGTCTAGGTTAGAGATGTATTGTGGCGTTGTAAAGCCTGGTAACTATCGCTTTCATCACTGGTTGAGTGATTCCTCCTCTTTGAGACAATAAGTGCCAGTATGGACTTGTGCTCCCACATACTGTCAAGTATATATTGGGAGACCATAATAGGCTATATCCTTTATCCTTAGGAAGCCGTGCCTACCGCCGTATCGATTGCAATGCACCGAACACAACGTTTCAGAAGATTGATTGTCGTACAGTAAAACGTATTCTATAGTTTTGTGATTGGTTTGGTAATCCCTCTATCTCGATTTCTAGAGTAGTCTCTTTCGCTCGTTTTTAGACTCCTTAAAGGAAAAGGTCCATCTGAGCACTTGTCACTTCAGGCTCATTAAAAATCAAAGGTGACTAGAGTCATCTTTTGTTTTTTCTCGACTCTTAAAAATTAATAAGCAAGTTCTGTCAAAGCGTCTAAAATTCATTTAATTTGGAATCATTTTTCCCTTATTTTGAGTTGATCAAGTAATCTGAAATCATGGAAGAAAGTCAATCGAAACCCCATTGTTCACGGAGATTAACAAGTCAACCATATTTGACTCCAGAAATGAAACTATTCTGGACAAAGCGAACTCACTTAACCGGATCGAAGTCCCGTTTTTGCTTGGAACTTGTGTTCCAACATCCTCACGGACTCTGGTTACTCCAACCATATTTGGTACCCCTGCCTTCACAGAACACGGCTACAAGAGGACATTAGAACTGATCCTAGTGTAATGGAAAATGCTTCTATTCCTGAATCGACTCCATCTACAACTAATTTCGAAGGTGTTACCCCTCCAACAACTATCACTGCAGAGTCTATACCTTCTTTGATGCCAGAAATATTTTACGGACCTAACGGTCTACCTCTACCACCTGGATTCATTGCAATATAAGAGATTGTGGAGGATACTCCATCCAGTTCTCCATTACATTTTGGAGCCGGGATCACCCTGTATCCTTCGTCATCAGAAGTTAGTCTCCCTTCATCGCAAGTTCTTGTAGAATCGCTAGGAAATCTTTTGGATATGCTCGATATGTCTGAACAACCGTTGACATCTAGGACTATGTCATTTGACGCGGTAGCAACAGAACTTCCTACTGCTACTCCAACAATGTTCATTGGTGTACCATCTATCCCAACTAGTTCTCAACCGCTAGATGGATTCCATCCAGGGACTCTTTCGACAATATGGTATTTTCCCATTTGTTCGTCCAGAATAATATCCCAAATCTCTTATGTTGAGTCTCAACAAATTGTTCCTTCGTAACAGTATCAATTTGGGCAATCCGGTCCCCAAAGGCCAATCATTCCTTTGAGCACAAGAATGTCGCCATATGGGGGGCAATATGCCCTCTCATTGTTTCTTCCGGGAGAACAACCATATGGGAGTTCACAATAGAATTCAGGTCATGATGGAATTACATCCAACGGTTGGGTGCCAATACTACCTCAACAACCAAGAGTTGTATACTCAATGCAACAATGCCTACCTGTGTCGAATATCCCCACTACATTGGCCATTGTGACATTGTCACAAGTATAAGCATTTCCTGTTGTATCTCAACCTCAAGTTTCTCAGGTCGTAATACAACAGCCTCTTGTCTCCACGACACAATCGCAATCACCAGTTAGTGGCTCCCTAATCAGAGCAGCCTAGGTTCAAATGAGTACTCTAACCCCTCATCTTGGTCAAATGGCCAGTATTGGACAACAAAAAAGGGTTTCACAACCATCGCTGATGCAATTTCAACAACCGCAATTCCAACAAGCTTACCAAGAATTTGAGCCACAAATCTTTGCAAGTAGTGGGCAGCCGTACATTTAAAACAATCATCATCAATCATTTCATAATGGTTATGCTCATCAACCTTTCCAAAGTTATCAACATCAAATGCATTATGTTGGTATCCAAAGACCCACTACTCAGGCGATACCATGCTATCCAGGGTATGCTTCACCAAACCTGAATCAAGAGTTGCCCTTCCTGGAAACTTTAGAGTTACTGGATCTAAATTAGCTAACAAACGATCCAATTGCTTATGCCCCTTAGTTTCTGGTGATTCCTCATAAAATTTCGTCAGTTATTCCTAAATTTAATGGAAATCTGGTTGAAGACCCATCGAATCATGTCATGACCTTTCATCTATGGTGTTCATTCAACACTCTAAATGATGATTCGATTAGGGTTCAGATTTTTCAGTGAACGTTAATTGGTCTGGCAACAAAATGGTACATTGAATTGCCAAGAGCTTCATTTGATAACTTTAGCACCCTTGCCACAACCTTTTTAACCCATTTTCAGTTACCCATAAGGTACGAAATAGAAACAAAGCTTCTTTCCAATTTCAAACAAACGACAACCACTCACATATCAGATCATATTCATGAGTGGTGGCATCATTGTAGAATGGTAAAAACATATGTTCCTGATCAACTGTTAGCTGAATGGTTTATTAAGTCATTGTTACCTTCTATCACAGAATATGTGGCAAAGGGAGGATTCGTCACTGAAGAGCAAGTCATTTTTCGTGTGCAATATCTAGACTTAATCTATACTCAGTCTAGCACGCTCTATGACAAAATCCATGATGCTTGTAGACCAAAATTTTTCGTTCCTCCTCCTCCTAAATTAAACAAAGACTCTCATGCCGACGATGGTGTGATAGGTACAACTAGCAAGAAAACTGTAAAGGCTACATCGAAGAAAGCTCACATGGTTTCTAGTCAAAATGAAAATGAATAAATTCTCACCTCAGAGGTAAATGTCGTGTCAACCGACAAAGGCAAAGAACTGAAGCTACCAGGAGGCAAGAAGATAAAGAAAGGTAAGAAGAAAAAACAGGGCGAACCATCTCCTGAAAAATCTTCTCCAAACCCTTCTGAAGATAGGAAACCAAGTCATCCATGCTTTATATGTGATGAGGATCATTGGACAAAAGATTGTCCACATAAAGTTGCACTTAGAAATTTCTTGAAGAGTTCGAAAGCCTCGACGGTATTGAATGATCCGTTTCCAAATCCAGGAAAAAAATTGGTTGCTAGCGACAATGCTTCCCCATCCCAAGTGCTAATGTTGTCTGTTTCAAAGCAACAAAATGATGCTTTGATATCGACAAGGAATAAATATTACGGGAATCCACAACTATCGAACAACAAGGCTAATGATCAGCCCAGTAGTTTGACAACAACTTCGATCGAAGTTGTGCCAGCCATCATTCCTAAGCTAACAATAAAGCCGCCAAAGGGAGTAGTACACAAATGGACATTTAATCCTCGTTCGAGAGCAACATAGAATTATAATATAGTAGAGGACCTGGCCCAATCGCCATCCGCTATGTCAACACTTGAGGTACTGCAAAATTGCCCCTCCCAGAAGCAGGCTCTATTTTCAGAAATAGGTGGGATTGAGCCAGCAGATTCCAATCTTGTGGCCTTTAATCATAAAGGATATGATCCTCAGTTACCATCTCAACTAGCTTTCCTTATTCAAGTGAAAGACCTCAACAAAACTATTCATCGAACAATTATTGATGAGGGGGCATCTACATGTATTACGTCGATGAGTTGTTGGAGAGCTTTGGGATCTCCACCCTTGTCGCAATCATCAATTACATTAAAAGCATTTGATGGACGAACATACACCCCATACGGGATATTATGTAACTTGCAAGTCAAACTGGGGGGAAAGACAGTAGAAATTGATGTTGAAGTTATCGACGGAAACCTTGATTACAACATCCTACTGGGAAGGCCCTGGATCTATGCTATGGCTGCTATTGTGTCGACATACTTTAGAAAGATTGCATTTCCTTTCCAATGAGGAATTACAGTCATTGACTAAAAAACATTTCTCCCTAACAGTTCACAAGTTACAGGAATCATTCCGATGATCCACGTGAGCTCTCATTCACTTCAAAATATCAGAGTAGGCCTACTAAAAGACCCGACATTGATGGGTACTTTTTCCCTACTGCCTCCAAAGAATCTGGTAGAAATGGCCACAGTGGAAACCTGTCACATGAGATCTTCTATATCAACAAAGATGAAGAAGAAGTCAAAACATTTTGATAGTGTGGATCATCACAAGGTACTGCCTCCAAGCCCTACCATAGCTACATCATTTGACGATCAATTTAGTGATGTTGTACATTATGTACTAGGGGCATTAGAGCTAGATCTTTCCTTCATGACCCCTTATGAGTTGTGATCAAAGGTTTCCATGATGATAGTTCTTTTACTGTGTCAACCTCATTAAAAAATGAAACAACTCCCTTTCGAAGTCGAGTCTTTCAAAGATCTTGAAGGTAAACCTTCATTCCAACCACCTTGTTGAATACAATGAAGATTGTGGGGCATGCACCTCGATTTGCGTTATTATGCTAGGGGCAGGTGAACTTATAACAAGCATAGTTTTTCATTTCAAGCTTGTGTAAACATGAAACTGAATCTGAGCATATGTTATCACATGGTTCAAGCTCATTAAAAAATAAACCAGACCACAAGTAGTGTTACCACAAGATTCAAGCTCGTTAAAAAATAAACCCACCACAGGCAGTTTTATGCAAAGTTCAAGCTCGTTAAAAATTAAACCTAAGCAATGAGCACATGTTCCACCAGAGGTTAAGCTCATTAAAAAATGAATGAACCTTCGGTAAATAACCATTGCAAACGCATTATCATCAACTTTTGAGCCTTGGTCCTATTCTTACCATCACTTCCACTCTGTTTTAGCTGATCATACGCCTCCATTTGATTGTTTACCCTTTTGAGGAATAGTCGCGACAGGTGATTCTATTAGCCATCCTTGTGACACTACCGTGATTGGAAGATTCCAAACCTTACTTGGAATCAGAGACTACCCAAAAATATCACTTGTTCCTCAAAAACGAGTCTCCTTTAAGCTCTTTTCAACTAACTCGTAAAATATGAAAAGATTGTCGAGCAAATGGCCTCTCCAGCTCGTTAAAGCTATCGGGCATGCTATCCCTCCTCTAGATTTTAATCTTTTTGGACCTGAGGGATTAGTACACAAAAAGATCGAGCACTTGTTTTGTTCGGCTCGTTAAAACTATCAAAAATTCATCCCTTTCATATTATTTTATACTTTTTCGAACTTAAGGGATTATATGACGAAAAAGGATTATTGGAGTTTCCTTTTTGTCCCTTTCCAAACTCTCTAAAATTGAAAAAGGACCAAGTTGTCTTTGTCATTAAACTCGTTAAAACGATAGCGACAAACTTTTCCATAGAGACAAGAACGAGTTTCACTGTCGCTAGGCTTGTTAAAAGATGGTGACGGGTTTTCCCGAAGGGAAAATTATAGCACAATCATATGTTATCCTCGTCAAGCTTGATAAAAATAAAGAGGTACTAGTCAGCAATGACTGGGGAAAATTGGGAAGAAAACTTGAAGAAACTTTATTGGTAGCGAGTCGCTCTTGAACATGACACTTTCACTCCATCACCATGATTGAGTCAGGTTGGGTTATTCCGTTCGGCGGTCATATTACCATTGGTCCACCATACCATCCATCTTTGGGGTTAACACTACCAATCCATTTTAGTTTCATTGATATGTTCAAGAGAATTTGATCAGAGAATTCACCAACCCATCTTGTGTCTCATCCACTGCAATGCATTCACGCTCCAATCTTTCATGACTGCCACCCTGAACCTTGTATCATCAGATCGTTTTCACCTCCACAAAGTCATTTGCTCCATTCCATGTCATAGATGTGAAATTCATTAAGGCCCTCCTACGATAGGTCTCTTCTTGTTGAAATTAGCTCATTAACCAAGAAGTAGACCTAGGGACAACCCTTTCAGTACCTTGAAGCTTGCATGACTCAATGGAAAGTTTCTTGCTTCCTGTGACAAGTTTACATCAATGGCCTTCGACTGAGAGATTTTGCATGGTGTTCGACGCCAAGTCTTATTTTCACACCACGCAAATTGTACTGTAGTACCTTGAGGGTCATCATCATTATCGGTGATTCCTCTCGCGCCTGTTAACAACTTACATCATTGGCTGGTAATCAGGTGATGTCTTTCCATGTTCGCCTCCAGAACATTTTTCACATGGATTTACTTGTACTTCAGGCGAATATTGGATGAGTTTGAAGACCCCGGATCTAGTTTCATCCATATGGGTTGTGATATATTCAGGAAAATAAAGACATCAAATGTACATCATTGCTACACAGATGATCATCCGAATCAAAGGATGATGGCTCTATCAAAATCATTAGTCTTCCACACAGGTGGTTGTTTGTCCTATGTACATGAAAATGAATTTATAAAGCTGAGCATGGGAATGCCTGCCTCAGCCAGATCATGAAAATGTTATGAAGATAATGTATTGTATTGTATCTTACTATAGGTCACCTTCTAGTTTGAAAAACCTCGAATCCTCATGATAAAGCATTTCACCCAACATCAAAAGATTTTCAACCTCATGCTTTAGGGGAAAACTGTTATAGAAATATTTGGGCACTGCAACCCCAATCAGATATGTCCATAAACCAAGGGTTTATGAGTCCCTAAAAGTGTTGTTTGATGCCCTAAAGGAACAAGGTCAGCGGATTACATCATCTCCCAGAAGTTCTACACAGAAAATTGCTCAGAACTGGTCAAAATTGGACCATACAGATTGCTCAGTGTAGAGGGTGTGATGCTCTCACCTGATCAATGCAAAAAGTGCGATGGATATTGAAAATCCCTTCTGTGGGGTGTGATGGGAAAGAGTATACAAATGGTAGACACAGTTTGCAAGGTGGATGATCATGGAATCTTCCAGAAACTTCTCTTGTGACACTTGCTTCTCTGATTTCGCGCAGGGATGAGTAAGAGATCATAAATATCCAAGTGGAACCAAGAACTATCAGAGAGAGGACACTAATCAAAATCCCAAAAGATGACTCAACCCCCTGCAATCATCTATATATGGATCCCTCATCCCAGAGATCCAGAGGCTAGAATCTTGTATCTTGTAAGGAAGTGTTGTTGGTTTCTTGGTGGAATATCATAGTGTTGGGTGATCTAATCTTTTCATGAGGTGAAGAAGAGCTTTCATCCTGGGAGGATGATGCTGGGTCAGATCAATGGGTTGTAATCCTCTCTTTTAATCTTTATATCAATAAAGCTATTCAAGTTTTCCTCCACATTCTTGTATGTTTTCTAATATATGCATGTGTGTGGTCAATATATATCTAGTCCTATATTGTTTACGATTGTAAATCTATGCACTTTGGAGGTATTATGTTGCTTTGACTTTATAGGTACTCTTTGAAGTGGAGTGTTGAAGGGAGGAGTGGCAAAGATCCATCAAAGAGGAGAAGGAACTAGCAGAGTCTTGGTTGGTATAATTGGCTACAAGTACCAAAAAGTGTTCATCACTGGGTGAGAGCTTGTGCATTTGGGTTGAATAATATGCCTACATCATCACATCTAAATGTTCTTCCTTTGGTTTCATACAATATGATTTTGGGCATGGATTAGTTGTACCTTCACAAGACTAAGGCAGATTTCTACGAGAAGGATATTGAGTGCTTGGATGATGGTGGAGAGAAGAGAATCTTACAGGGAAAGAAGAAGCCTACATCATTTAGAATGGTTATATCTATACAAGCTAAGTGCAGTTATAGGAAAGGATGAGTGTTTTTTCTAGTGCATGTTTCTAGTGAGAAAGGGAAGGATGTTGAGGATGCTGAGGTCTTGAAGAGGTATATAGTATTGTAGCACTTTCAAGAGGTATTTGAAACAAACATAGAGGGTCAACAAGATTCTTGAGGACATGTTGAGGATATATGTTATGCATTAGTAGAGGAAGTTGGAAGAGTATATTCCACTAGTAGAGTTTGATTATAATAATGGGTATCAGTAGTCCTTGAAGATGAGCCTATTTAAAAAAAAAATTATGGGTAGATTTGTAATACTCCCATTAGCTGGAGTGATCTAGTGAATGGGGTATTAATTGGAATAGATATGTTGGTAGAGCTAGAACAAGAAATGGAGGATATTAAGAGGAATTTGATGGTAGCACAAGACAAAAAGAATATTTATGCATATCAATACATGGTATTTAAGGAGTTTCAAGTTCGGTAGCATGTGTACTTGTGCATCAATCCCAAGAGGAGCTCCTTCAGGATTGGATCATGTGACAAGTTGGCACCTTGGTATGGTGGGGCTTTTGAGATCCTCAAGAGTATTGGAATAGTGGCCTAAGAAATTGCACTACCTCTTATAGTGAAATTCCATGATTTTTTCCACGTTTCATTGCTTAATATATTTGTGCAACATGTTTATCATGTGATTGACTGGTATGTATTACAGGTGGAACTAGAGGGAGAATTATAACCATAACCACAATGCATATTGTAGTGGAAACAATGCATGCTCTGGAACCAAGAAATTGAGCAAGTTAAAGAGAAACGGAAGCACTTTGGCCCTAATGAAGCTACATGGGAGATGGGAAATCATATGCAGCCTTTGTATCTTCACTATTTATTGGCTCAAGAAAATGAGTTTTGGTATATTTATGTATATATGTGTATGATTGTATATAACATAATGAGCTATGTTATAAAGCCCCAATAAGTGGTATGATTGTTATGTTTGTCATGTTGGTCATGGTTTGTAGTAGTTGTTCATTATAAATATTACATTGTGATGTGATATAAAGCTACATAGGTAATATGCTTTATTTTAGTAGTTTTTTGGTCATAGGTGTCATAAAACACTGAGGATGGTGTTCACCTAAGGGGGAGGGGTTTGTAACAACCCCGAGTCAAATTTCATGTACTAAAGGTTAATAAAGGAAAAATAAGACCAAGTTCATGGGACACATTGTCATGCGGAAAGAGTTATGTTTGCAGACAAACCTAACCTCCCTAGGAGTCTAAGACTCTCTAGTGACAAACAAACCAAACAAGAGCAATCCTTCCCTAAATATACATTATTCTATGAGAGACCAAGTGTTTTCCGATCTTACCTTAGGTCCAGCGCTTGTTGTAGCAGTCCAGCCTTGCTGAT